>PVIY010017214.1:0-49890 GCA_004026745.1 Myrmecophaga tridactyla
ACACCTCTTTCCACCTCTTTTTATGTTCCTTTTAAAGAAAGGTTTATTTAGAATGGATCTTCTTAAAGGGGTGAGAATAATTGTATACATTTTTTGAGGCTTTTATATGTATAAGTTTTCATTGTACCTTCTTAAATAAGGAAGTCTAGGAGCTTAAAGCTTTCTTTCTCTGAACAGTAACTCTTTTTAATATGTACTGATTAGATGAACTTCTTCAGGTTGCAGGCAAAAAAGAAATGTCTGTATGTGAAGGGTTTGATTCCTTAAACCTCAGCTGTCCAACCCATGAAAACATCAGTTGAGTTTATCTGGGTTAGTTATATATTTCATCCTAAAGGCCTGTGTATGCTTTTGAAATGAGGGAAGGGTTTGTGCAGTTCAGGGCAAAGAAAGGAAGAGGTGAAGGCAGATATTGTGTATGTATCATGAGGGGGGAGAGGAGAGGAACTAAAATGGTCCAATATAATCAATATGCCACCAGATAGTTGTCTGATTGCCTCAGAGAATGGTACCATATCAGGGATTCATCACTGGTATTTACTTTTGGCAGATTGGGAACTCAGCAGTGGCTATAGCCAGCTCACCTTTGGTGAATATAAGTATGTATTGCTGATCCACAACCTCCATCCCTGTCACCATGGCAACTAGGTTGTTGAATTCCTTGGGAAATCATAGAACTGGTGGCTGAACAGTCTGGCTTTTATCTATAGAGTAGGTCATACTATCCACTTTATTATTAAAATTTTTCCTTGCAGGGGATTCCCATTTTTGATCACTTACATGGATTGTGTATATTTAGTTTTGTACCCATTCAGAAAGATCTATCCACATTCCTCTACACCAAACCACCTTGCCACCTGTTTTCTAATTACAATGTTTCCAAGCCCCTGACAAAAAATTTGCCTACATCCCATAAATCCATATACAATCTCACATCTGGCTATTTCTCCTTCTAAGTAAAACTAACAACCAGGAGAACTGCTCATAGTTCTGCCACTGGGAGAATTAATTTCACCACTTACTTTTAGGGATATCCCTGAAAGTAGTTCTAATGTTCCAGCTCTCTACTTATATATGGTGCCTACCTATCACACAGAGCTATCTGTAAGCCAGGTGCAAGTTTTTTCTTCCTCAGTCAACCAATTGCAAAGAACTCCTCAAGAAGCCAGAGATTTGGACTAGAAGAAAGAAGGATATGTGACAGGAGAGATGGGAATGGACATTTGGATCACTTCCACATGTAGTTTACTTTTGCCCTCTGACACAAATGCCTCACTAAGAATTGCTTGCTGCTACCTGTTCTTTATATTCAATTGGTGTAATGTCTGCAGTGCTACGGACTAGCATGATATCTTGTGAAAAAGAAAGGTGAACAAGTTCCCTGTGATTGAATTATGTTATTGAATTTTAGAGTTGATATACCTCTGAGGAAACAGCTGTGAAGTTGTATTTCTGTCATGCCAGGAAGCAAATTGTTTCACATTATCTTTAAGAACACATTAAGAAAAAAAAATACATTTTCTAGAGCAATGGCTACATATATCAGGATAACAGGGCATGTGTGAATTTTCACATGCAGTACAGCACATATAGAACAGCAGCTGAAGTTTTAAATTGATTACAATCTAGTCATTCTCCAAGATCCATTTGCTTAACATCCAGGCCAAAATAGAGTGGTTGAAAGAGATATAGTAGGATCACTATCCCTATTTCCTTTAGGTATTTGTTTGTGGAACTAACAGCAGCAATCTCACATGTAATATGGTATTGCTTTTCGTTTACCATTTTCCATAGATAGAGACAATTCTATTGACTTCCATTTGGCTTTTCCTACCATAATTGCTGTTCCTACCATAATAGCAACTGAACTATGGAGTTCAGTTGCTGAGTATGTCAACTCCAATTAGATATTGCAGAACTTAGTAAATAACCACAGGATGAATTCAGGGACATACTGGATCCACTCTCAAATATATCTGAGCTAAAACTCCATTGGTCAATGATATCCATAAGCCCATATCATGTCTGATAGATTATAGGACAAGTTTTGGGTCTTCTGACATGAGTGTCAGTTCAGAATCAGTGACCAGGAAAACTCAAAATGTCTGATTATTTCATTTTCAACAATGTATATTCACTTTGGTAATGAAAGGTCATGGGTCATATTGGGAGAATGCTGGGTAACAGAACAACAGCTAAATTTTGGGCCGTCAAAGCAGTGTCCTTCTATAAGGGGATCAAGCCTCCTCTTTTTTCAAGGGTTTCTGTGTCTTAAAGCGGCAAAAATCTGAGAAACATACAGTGGTGGTGATTCTCTACTCTGGTGATTGATGTAAGACTTCTGACACTGGACCTAGAACACTTCTGATTATAAAGATTAAGATCATAGTACACTGCCCATATATTTCCCTTCTAGCTACCCTATAATCAACTAGTCAATGGCATAGGTCTCTGTGATTCAGAATACTTTGATTACTCCTCTGGTTGTATTGGTCATCATGGTAACCATGCCATTTTGCCTTTGGAATTAAATGTTGCCATTTGTCTCCTGCTATGCTAGATTTTGCCCCTTCCATTTGAGGATCCCAGTTCAGAGACAGCAATGCTCTCTATAAATTTTGACTAATGGTGATTGAATCATGTCCCTCACCAAAGAAATGTTCAGGTCTCAAACTTTTGTCCTATTGACATGAACTAACTTGTATTTAGGAACTTTGAAGGTGCTGTTAGATAAGATATGTCTAGGATGAACCAGGATGGGTCTTAATCCTATTACTAGAGGCCTTATCAAGAAAGCCGCAGTGGGAGAAAACAAATAGGGGCAGTAGATGATGGAAGTCTATGAAGCCAACAGTAAAAAGAAAATGCAACCATATGCATTGCCATGTGATATAAAAATCTAGGAACCTTATAGATTAGCAGCCAGGTAGAAGATATCAAACCCAAGAGGAAGCAAGCCTTTTAGCAACTGAAACTGTGAACCAATAAAATAAACTTAAGGTGACTCATTGGTTTTATTTTTCAGCTAGGAAGCTAAAATTCCATCCCACAGGGAAGAGTAACCACAGAGCTCTTCAAGGATGCTGGGGTTCCCTACATATATGTTTTTCTCATAGTTGTGGTGAAAGGTAAGTCCTCTTGGCACTACTGGCTTGTGTAAGATAGTTTTACATTACAAAACCACTATGAAATTGCAATTGTCAAAGACTTGGGTACATTCTCCATTATGGCAAAGCAGTTCTGGCTTTTCAACTTCATTTATTATATGTCGGTTTTTGGTTGCTATTTCAATCAACTGAAAAAAAAAACTGTTATGACTGTTTCTAACATCTTGAGTTGTAAGATTGACTCCAGATGTAACTAATGGAGAGTTCAAATAGAGTCAAGAGGCTACTCTGGAGATCACTTTTACACAAACTTCAGTTAGACATTACTACCTGTCTGTGCTGGTTTGAATCTGTGGTGGACCCCAGAAAATCCGTGTCCTTTAATCCTTATTGCTGGCTGGGAGCATTTTGATTGTTCCCATGGAGATGTGACCCACCCAATTATGGGTGGTAACTTTTCATCAGCTAGCTTCCATGGAGTTGTGGCTCCACCCATTGATCCTTTAAAACAGGAAACATTTTGGAGAGAGTCCCTTTTTTTTTTTTGCATAGGCAGGCACCAGGAATTGAACCTGGGTTTCTGGCATGGCAGGCAAGAACTCGGCCTGCCGAGTCCCCATCACACAGCCCCAGAGAGAGTTCCTCTATAGAACCACCAGAATGCCACAGCAGAGCCAAGAAGAGCCATGAGGCTGACAGCCCATGCTGCCAGAGACATTTGGAGATACAGAAGGAAAACATCCCCGGGGAGCTCCATGAAACAAGAAGCTGGGAGAGAAAGCTGAGAGACTTTGCCACATGCCCTTCCAGCTGAGAGAGAAACCCTGAATTTCATCAGCCTTCTTGAACCAATGTATCCTTCCCCAGATGCCTTAGATTGGCCATTTCTATAGACTTGTTTTTTTTGTTTTGTTTTGTTTTTTCTATATACTTATTTTAATTGGGGTATTTTCTTGGCCTTAGAAAAGTAACCTTGTAACTTATTAAATTCCTCCTTTTAAAAGCCATTTCATTTCTGGTATATTGCATTCCGGCAGCCAGCAAACTGGAACACTATCATAACTTGTCAAACCCCAACCAAAACCCTTCTAGCCAATCTAAACTACCTAGGGCAAGATTTAAGATTCTACAAAGGTTCCATGCATTAGGATAACTTTCCAGAAAACTAAAACCTCCAGATGGGTCCCTGGACCAGATAATTCCTGAAACCTAGAGGGCTCAGCCTCTCCAGAACATCTGATAGTTCCATCTCCTTACCCCTTATTATTATTTATATATCTATATATGTGTGTGTATTTTTTTTTTTTTGCATGGTGTTCTAGTTTGCTAGCTGCTGGATGCAATACACCAGAAACAGAATGGCTTTTTTTTAAAAGGGGGAATTTAATAAGTTGCTAGTTTACAGTTCTAAGGCTGAGAAAATGTCCCAATTAAAACAAGTCTATAGAAATGTCTAATCAAAGGCATCCATCCAGGGAAAGATACCTTGGTTCAAGAAGGCCGATGAAGTTCAGGGTTTCTCTCTCAAGTGGAAAGGCACATGGTAAACACAGTCAGAGTTTCTCTCTCATCTGGAAGGCCACCTGGTGAACACAGTGTATTCTGCTAGCTTCTTCTCCTGGCTTCCTGTTTCATGAAGCAACCCGGGAGGCATTTTTCTTCTTCATCTCTAAAGGTCGTTGGCTGGTGGACTCTGCTTCTCATGGCTATGTCATTCTGCTCTGCTCTCTCTGAGTCTCTTTCATTCTGCAAAATGTTTCCCCTTTTATAGGACTCCAGAAACTTATCAAGACCCACCCAAATGGGTGGAGACATGTCGTTACCTAATCCAGCTTAACAATCACTCATGATTAAATCACATTTCCAGGGAGATGATCTGATTACAGTTTCAAACATACAGTATTGAATAGGGATTATTCTGCCTTTATGAAATGGGATTTAGATTAAAACATGGCTTTTCTAGGGGACATACATCCTTTCAAACTAGCACACATGGACAGGCACCAGAAAATGAACCGGGTCTCCAGCATGGTAGGCAAGAGCTATGCTGCTGTGCCACCATCGCCTGCCCCTTACCCCTTATTATTGACAGCCCCTTCCAACATGAAAAAATTAAAATGGTCATAGTCCAAATGCCCCTAAAGAGTGGGATAGAAAGATCACAAAGGTGATGGTGGAGTAATACAGAGAAGGTATGGTTTAACAAATGAATATGATTGCTCAATCATTAAACTAATATTTCTTTTAGTCTCCAGTATTTTAGAGTAGACAGAAGTAAAAACCTAAAATTGTGGAGTTGGAACCCATACCAAACTCTGAAATATGTTCTACAACTAATTGCTGGGCTGTACTTTGAAATTTATTGTTTTTTTGCAAAATTGTTATTTTTCACAAAAAAAGAAAAAAGGTTGATTGTGATGATGAAAAAATATTTATTCCTTCTAGTCTCCTATATTCTACAGCAGCTAGAGGGAAAAATCTGAGATGATTGTATGGTATCCCATGACAAACTTTGGGATCTGTCCTGTAACTACCTGTTGAAGAGTGCTTTGAAAACTATTGATTTTTCTTTCTATGCTTTGTATATATGTTATATCAAACAATAAAAAAAGTTTTAAAAAAAGATTAATTCCAGAAGCTCCACTTAGTGTACCTATATCAATAAATTCAACCCAATCAAACTTTATCTTCCTATCACCATTATCCCACACCCTTACTATTCATTCCCAAATGCAGTACGCATATTTCTGTCTGTAACAATCATGTAGTTCTTTTGAAGAGTATGACACCTGCTCATGAGTCGCAGTTTGTACCTCACCTTTTGAGGTCTTCTGGAACTTCAGCTTTGTTAACAGTCTAGAAAAAAGGGGTGTGGTGGAGGTGGGTCCTGTGTATAAATAGCAATGTTATGTTATGCAACATGGTGTCCAGCTACCTCATGGACATTAAATCAGGCTTGTCCAGAAAATCAGGATTAGTATCCTCAGACAATAATGTAGGAACTGCTTTCTCTGGAGGCCATTATAGATTTGTCCTTGAAAAGCAGAATTAGCCTCATCAGATGAGGATGGAAAGCCTGCTTTTGCAGATTAAGAAGACTGAGCAGAATTAAGGGATTCAGTGTCCCTAGATCATGATTTTTCTATATTTCACCATCTACTTTTCAGAGTACTATCCCTTCCATGCTCTTACTTTAACAGCAGATACCCTGTGAAATTGGGAATTTGTGTTGTAATTCAGCAACTCATGGGAGGAGGCTCTGGATTTGGTTTTGAAAAACCTTAAATTGCCCCCTCAGAAATATTGCTTTCTTTCAAAGCACATCTAGATCACTTATGAGACACATGAGCTAAAATTTGAAAGCCAGACATTATACTTTCCTTCTTCCACTATGTAGAGCACTTTTAAAGACAATCAGCCAATATGACTATTTAGTTTGACAAAATGTTTAAGATATCAAATGTTCCATCACCCATAACACTTCCTCTTGCAATTATTTGTTTAGAAGTATCTAGTGGACTATCAGATTTTCTTTACAGCTGAAAATAAATTCATTAGTTTCATAAAATCTAATGAAATTAAAAACCAGTATAAAAATCTTAAAACTAATTCAAAATTTTAAGATTCTGTTCCTATAGAACAATTTCTAGTACCAAAATCTATGCTAATGTTTATGTATATTTATATATAAATTTATATATATATTAATTAAGTCACATGATTGTAGGGACTGGCATGTCTGAATTATTTTGAGCAGGCAGTTGGGCTAGAAATGAAATTAATGGTTTTTGTTGAAGTCCTAAACCCAAATTTTATCTTAACCCTGGAACTCTCAGTTATTTGCACTTAAGACATGCAATTGCTTGGATGAAGCCCACCCACATTATCTAATGTGATCTACTTTACTTAAAGTTAATTTATAGTAGATGCTAATCCCAATTACAAAAACCTCCACTGGAAAACCTAGAGTAAGTTTGATCAAACAATTGGATCATAACTTAGCTAAGTTGACATGTAAAATTAATTGTCACAATTTTTCAAATAAGATATTTGTTGATGTATGTGCAAGTTCACTAATTCTTTCCTCTGCCTTCCCATTTCCATTTCTGAAATTGTCATGTCAATATTTTATTTTAATTATAATTTTTGTAAATTGTAAGGTCTATACTTCCCATTTTAAAATAACTCATATTTGTGACATTTTTCCATTTGTTAAAGTATGTTCCCCATTACTTTATGGAACATGGTTATAATGACTGCTTCTTCCTATGTCAAGTAATTTCAGTTTGTTTCTTACACTATTTGGATATTATATGATGAGATTCTGGGTCTTATTTAAATTGTAGTCAGAAAGATTTTTGTATTGTTTGTCAGGCAATATACCCAGTTAAGTTCATTTTGCAAGTTCTATCTTGCTGTCTTTGTACTCTGGCTCCAAAGTCAGTACAATACACTTCCCAAAACAAGCAAACAAACAAAAAATAAACAAACAAAACCTCAACAAATGGTGCTGCAATAATGAGATACTCACATGGAAAAAGAACGAGTTGTGACCCCTGCCTACAGTATCAAAAAAAATAAGTCAATACATTTCATAAAGCTCTGTAATGCTATTGAAGGTTATGCCATGTATGTGTCAATCTGGAACCTCAACAGTGTGATATTTCAATTTTCAGTATGTTTGGTAGGTTGTTTATGGTTAGGTTCACACTTGTGCACTTTAGGAGTAAACCCAGGAGTCCATCCACAAAGCTATAGGTACACTTCTTAAGCTGTCACCTCTCCAAAATCTATCTGAAACCTTTGAACTCTGAGAATTATTCTTCCTGATCCTCTGCTTAGAGTAGTGGAATTTTAGCACATTCTGTCATGTATTTCATGTAACTGGGTCTGCCTAAGGTGCCTGGCAGTGGAAGGATAAAGGGAAAAAGTACTTAGAGATTCTCGCCACACTCTTTGGATTATGGTCCCTTTGGGCAAGGAGGATACCCCTCCCTTGGTTTATCTGCCTTCCCTCCTGCCTGCATTGTCTTTTAGGATCCCTCCTTGTTACTCAGATGAGAAAGAGTGCTTCTTTTAGTAGTTATTCTCTCTATTCTTGGTGCAAAATGCTGGGATTTGGACCGCACTTGAGTCCAAATGTACTATTCCGTTCATACTTCAAGTACTTCTCTCCTTCCCTAATTTTCTTGCAACATTTCATATTTCAGAATCTTTAGTTGAATTCCCCAGAAATTCTCTAAGTATTTTAGTTGCATTCATTAAGAGATATGTAATGAAGTGTTTACTGTGTTTATCTGGAACTGGGAAACCCTTATAACTATCTTATCATATTTTATTTATATTATTTTAACTACTCATATAGATGATATGAATAGCAACAATGTGGTAAGCCTTTCTTTAGACCTCCTGTTTCTGATCATAGTCCCAAAATTGTAGGTGTCCATATTTAAATATTAAGGACAATTTTCATTGCTTTATTACAAAAATGTTTAAGCACTAACAAAAATATATAGATTTGTTTTGAGCTGGTAATGTGCGCTGTTCATACAAATGATATACTGTATTGTATATGTTTATTTGTTTGTATATATTTTATGACTTGTTTTTTGGCTTGCTTTATTTCCACATTTACATATTTTATTATAAAATGCAAAAGACAGAAAAATAAACAAAACCTAACTTAACAATGTAAAGAATAATTATGTAGTGACTATCCATGTTTTCACCATGAAGTCAAGAAAAAGACTACATTTACCAACCATAACTTACAATATCTGTCACTTCTCCATCAGATTTGTAGAGGATTTGATTGGTGTCCTGCTCAGAACTCCTTCAGGATTCTGGTTTACCTAACCCCCAATAGCTGTGTGTGTTTGCTGTGTGTGTGTGTGTTGTCCAAATAGGATGTAGGTGTCTTCCAAAGGCAGCCAATGACCAATAATAGATTGATGACACAGAATGGTTGTACTAAAGACCACCCCGTTGCATCAAGGTTAAACCACCTCCATGTTGTCATTTTTGCCCCAAAGCTCCCTGTAGGATCAGGATGAAGTAATTCTTCAGTTGAGGCCATTCTTTGCTTGGATTTCTTCCTCTACCCATGCTGGTTTCCTTATTGTCCTTCTACTGTGAGTATTCCTTCAACAAATCACTTATAGGACTTATAGGACAATTCCCATTTCAGGTTTTGCTATTCACCATGATAGTTAGTGCTATAAATATTCCTTAGAAGCAGAACTTAAGAACGTGATTTCTGAGGTGGATCACTTATGAGTCTGATGATAATGAGGAGCCCATTGCTTGTGGCAGGGCAACAGTGATAATTCTTTGCACTGTATACATGTAAAAGGCTAAAACTGCTTTAGTCTAAGTGGAAGCTCCTCTCAGCATTGTCATCATTAGAGGATCTCCTTCAGGGTGAAGGCAGAAAATGCCTTATGTCTGTGTCTGGACAAACCACAGGTTGTAATCTCTGAGTTTATAAAAGTTTATAGTTTCAGCCTAATAGTTTGTGTTTCTGGGAAAGATTGGAGAGTTTAGGATGAACAGATAGAGAGAGGCAGATGGTAAGTCTGTGTGTCCAGGTTGAGGTTGGTTGTGGTGGGGCTGAAAGCTCTGAGGACAAAACACAGAGGAGAACCATCTAAGGAGTATGTTAGAGGACAGGCTGAAGACCAAGGAAAGAATAGGAAGCAATGATGAGCCACTGGAGCCAGGATAGGATAGAGGCAGGGAAGAATAGGTGAGGTCTGGAGCAACTGTAAGTGGCTGTGGAAAGAGGATAAAAATGGAAATTACAGAAGAATTCCTGATTTAGTGAAGTAAGAGTGTAAAATGTCAACGGAGGCAGCCATTCCTGTAGCATAGCCTTTATCTGCCATGTCAACAAAAGTGCTTTTTAATTCATGTTCCCTTGAAATATGTTTGGAGTGGGTGCAATGTAGGGCATCTGTGCAAATCCTTCTTCTGTCAAACTCCCTTGACAAATTACCTAAGACCATTGTGCCTTAGTTCCTGTCTCAGTAGATGGAAATAATAGTAACACCCACCTCACAGAGCCTGGAAGCAGATTGGATTATTTATTATATGTATAATTATAAGGCTTAGAAGAATATGTAATAACTAATAATCCCTTATCCCATATCCTTGCCAGTTATGTTTATGTTTTTTTCCTTATTGCTCAGGAATTTAAAATGATTTTAGACTCAGTGGACTTGCAAAACAGCATATTTATTCATAAGGAGCACTGCAAATAACATAGTCTCTGGCATCTTATTAGAGTTTATATGTGTTTACAGAAGAGACCATATTTTTCAGTCTAGAGTAGCACTCTGAGTGAGATGCTATAACTGATTTTGTTTTGTATTTGATTTTGTTATTCCACTAACTAAAGCCCACATGTTAACATTCAGGTAATATGGTCAATATGGGCTTGAATTGATCAAACCAGTTTCAGTTGTGTCTCTCCTGTTGGTTGGGTGGAAATGGCCTGGGGCTAAAATACCTCTGACTTACTACCAGGTACCAAAGAATTGATTATTTTTTCTGTAGCTAAACCAAAAATGGAATTTTGAGAGAAGCAGTTATTTTTGCTGTGATGGGTTGTTATATCTTTGAAAGAAGTGGTTAAGAGTCAGGGAGGTTGGGAGTCTCTAGAGCTGGAATGGAGGTGCCTACCCCAACCTTCTGTTCCCTGGTGTCAGAGGCATGCCCTGTTGTTCAATAGGGGTTGCAGAGCTTACAATGACTGTGAACTCTGGAATCATTTCTGGTGCTTTGCTCTATCATAGCACCCACTCCCATAATCATCAGATATTTTATAATTATTTAAATGGCAGGTAAATTCAATATCATTAGAAAATATAGCAAAAATGAAATACAAGTCTCTTAAAATGCCCTTACCTTTTTCCTCACCCCTTTCCTCCAACTGCCCTTTTACTTTCTACCCCATGAAAATATTCTATCCCATGGAAATAATGCAAGGAAATCACAGGCATGTACAACTGGGTAACTTAACTGCATCTATTCTGGAAAGTTTCACAGAATCACAGTGAATTTTTTCATTTACTTATTCATTTATTCACCTCACAAATTTTGTTAAATGTTTACAGATAAGAAGTGCTTTCTCAGTGAAAGACTCAGTGAGCACCATCCCCTCATTCCAAGTGTTTCTGCTTCTCTCAATTTAACCCTCTTTTTAGGGGGGAATCAGACTTTTGCTGCCAGCTCCCATCACTCACATATTTCCTCTGTCCTTCACCTAAACTCTAAGAGAAAGGCCTCTTTCTCTCATACCATCATATCATCCGGTTGGGGTAATGATGAACCAGAATGATCAGGCTCTGAAGGATTTTGTTTCTGACCTCCCAGTTACTAGTGGTGTTCTCATCACTCCTAAGTTGGAGACTCTTATATAATCTTGAAATTCCATGAATCCGTACCTAAAGTCCTTTTCCTACAGGAAGATTTCTAGTCAACAATTGTTCAGCACAGTTGGGTTCTGAGTGAGCACCAAGGTTTCCAGTAACCCTTCTGTGACATCATTGCTGATGTGGCTTAATTCTGGGTGTCCCGTGTGAACTAAACATGACAACCAGAAAAACATGCAACTGCTGCAGCAAGGGTTAAGATGAGATGAAAGGAGATTATGTCATATTCATATGATAAAACTGAAATGAACATTTTCCCTGCCCTCAAACTAGTTGCTTTCTCTTGGATAAGAGAATATAGTGAGTGATAGCAGACTATAATTGAATATTGTTTCTCCTTAAACCTCTCATCTAACTCTGGTCAAAGCCTGTCTTTCCTGCCCTGCTCACCCAGTACCACTCAAACCTCTCGGGGCTCCTTTGCCTCTTAGTCTTCACAAAGGTCTTTCTATGTGACAAGAAGACATTCTCTTCCAGCTCCAGGCTTATGTGCCTTCATCACATATACTGGTGAAGGAGAGTTCATTTCAGCCAAGTTCCTATGTTTGAGTTCTAGCCTCACCCCTACTGGCCATGTGACCTTGCTGGAGTCATTTAACTTCTTCTTGCCCCACTCCCTTGATCTGTAAAATAGGACTATCCACCTCATACATTTACTTGAGAGGATATAATAGGTTAACACAGATGAGACACTTAGAACAGAGACTGCCACAGAATAAGACCAAGTGAATGCTCAATATTATTATTACACTTCACATCATAGCTTTCTGACACCAGGTGATGACCCTGATTTATTTATTTAGAGCATCTGATACTATATCATAACACACTTCATGTTCACGGATGATTGCCATTTACAAATCTGTCTCTTCCTAAGTGATATAAGCAAGTGGATGGAAAAAAGTGGATCTGCCTCAGTTTTATAGTCAGAAAAAGTAGGATGGTTCCTGACATCATAGTATGTAGTCAAAATTCAGTTGTTGAATCCATGAATGAATCTCCCAAAAAAACTGATCTTACATAGCCATCCTTGCACCTGGAGCTACCAAGGGTTGAACCTGGTCCATTCTTCCTTCATTTTACTTTGCCTGAACCCAGTAAATATTACTTTGAGGATACTTATCACCTCCATATGCTTGCCATCACAGCTGCTGGAACAAAGGTAGGATCATGGCCTCACAGAAAAGCAGAGGCTCAGGGCCTGCATGGTAAACCTGTCTTTGTGCTTAGGCAAGAGTCCAAACCATGGTACTTCTAGGCTTGCATGTCTGCTTTGGTTCTGGATGCCATTTAGAAAAAAGCTGCATAAATCTTGGAAAATCCTTGAGGAAGAGTTTTTAAAGTTTGTTGGATGATTAGGTAGCCTGATAACTAGAAGGGAAATGAAAAGTCACTTTTGGAGGAGGAGAGTGTTTTTATGACTCTAGAGGGCAAAATAGAGAAAAGTGACTGGAAACACAATAGAACAATAAAAGATCTGTGTTTATGCAGAAATGAAACAAAACTATCTCAGGAGACCTTTCTCTTCAGACCTTTGCATCACCTTGCCTCCTCTCATCTTGCAGTGAGAATATGTGGGTTTCCTGAAAGCACAGGGTCAATTCCCCCCTGCTAACCATCCGCTTACCTTTCCAAATTTAGAGTTCAGGAATCACTTCCTTGTTGAAGCATTCTCTGATCCTACCACTGGTAGAGTTTCCAACTCTTGCTCGTTTCTCCATTATCAAGAAATACCTTTTCTGTAACTCTGAATACACTCAATTGCGTTTAATTATGGTGATCAATTGCAAAAATATCCACACATTCTTTTGCTCACCAAGCCATAATAACATTACTCCGAACTCCTTCCATCAAGAGTAAGGGTCTTTCTCTACGCCTAATTTGGATTGACTTTATGATTGTTTTGGACAATTGTACAAGTAATAAGCAGAAATTTGAATAGACTTACATTTGGAGGTTGGCCCTCTTGCTGCACTACAACCTCCAAGAATCCATAGGAATGAGCCCAGTCCAGACTATGGGATGTTGAATGACCATGTAGAGAGGAGTCAGTTGTTGCTGTCAAGTTAATTTTCTACCAGTCAGTCATCATGTGACCTAGCAACTGATCGAGGACATGTATACAGCTACCTAGAGTTGCTGTTCCTATTCGTGTCCCAGCCCTGACAAGGTGCTCATGTTCAAGCCTGGTCATGGAACAAAGACATTGCTTAAGAAAAAAATATTTTCACATAGTCTTGTACAAAGATGTGTTGAGGATTTTCTTTAATGTCTTTGACCTTCATTAAATTGATCTATGTGGGTAGGACAATAGCCTAAAAACAGTAAGATTTATATTCCAAAAAAGCAGAGGGTTATACCAACAATTATTCCCTTCATTCACAGTTTCTCATATTGTCAGTTTTGGGATTCTTCTGGTCTGGTGCAGGTTCACCTGATCTAAACTGGGTACGGTCATATGTCTGAATCAGAACACTCAACATGAGCTTGCTATTTCAGATCTCTTTCTGCAGCTGGAGCCCTGAGGCACAGCAGTCAAGTTGTGGCTGCTTAGGGCAAAAGAATGCCAGCTTTGGGACATGTAGGGTGGTTACTGTGACTGGGAAAGAGGTGGTTTCCTGGGGTTTGGGGATCATTCTGATCTGTGTGGACAGGTGAATTCCTAAGGCCATGTTCTCAAGCCCAGTATAATATATGTGATAAGGAAAGACCAGGAAGGATGTTATATTTCTTCTCAAACTATTCTTTTGTATTGTCAGGCAGCCTAAACTCTGAATGTGCAAAGACTGAGAAGAGTGTGTTTTGTTTGTTTTGTTTTGTTTTGATACCCAAACTCAGGGGTATGAAAATGTGGTCAGGACCATCTGATAGTTGAGAAAAGACTCTGGCCTGAGAGGTGGAGAACAAAATACTCATTATTAGAGGGAGAGAAGGAAATGTGTATAGGCATCAGCTGTCTCTAGCTTTCTGCAGAACAGGTCTTGGAGCTGAATCCTTATCTGCATCCCCAGTGCTCCTGCCTAACCCCAACCCCGTGCAGCCATCAATGTCCTTATCTTAAAGAGGCCCTGTCATGGTCTCCAAGTGTTCTTCCTTTAGAACTCTTTTCTCCACATCACAGACATTGTTTTCTTAAATTAAAAATAAAATCTGTTTGCTGATAAGAGCATTTAACCCTCACCCTTATGGCCACCATTCACTCACAGCATTTAGGCTTTTCTGGCCTCTGGCTGATCCTAAAGCACACCACTCTGGCATTCACTTCATATTCTTCACCTGTTTTGTCCTTTATCATGCCATGCTTGTCCCCTTGTTGGTTCACTACTGAGATGTCCCTCTTCAGAGGGAATTTCCTGATGTCTCCTCCTGAGCCCCACTTTCCCACACCCACATTCCTGATTTTCCCTGTGCATTCTTCTCCATTGCCTAAACATTGCATGAAAACCTCTGTGCTTTGTATAATTTTCCTGTTCAGTATCTTCCTCTTCCAACCCCTGAAACATCAGCTCCACTAGGACAGAGACGTACATTCATTCTTTCTCTTCTTTCGTATGCTTGGATCTTCTATACCCAGATCCAAGCTCTATTTTCAGGATAAATCATTCACCTTCTTTGTATGATTTCTCTGTCCTTTGTCTTATTTGCCCCCCACCACATGTTCAAAATTCCACTTCCAGCTTTCCTTCCACCATCACTAACAATCCCCTCTTATCCCCCATTGACAATAGAGGAAGTAATCTGTGACTAAACTAGTAATTTGGGGGATTCCAGCTTTATCTGTGAGAGACAACACCCTGTGGCTCCCTCAGTTTTCCTGTGAAGTGTTTCAGTGGGGGTTTAGAGCCAAGTCAAGATTTATGCTGCTTGTCCAAGGGATTTCTTTATTGTCAGAAAATTAAGTGCAGCACATGGAAGAGAAAGAAAATCTTCTATATGCAGGGTTACTGATTTTGTTTTGTAACCTTTCTTATTTTAGAACATAAATATTAAATGATATAAATTTCCCTTTAAGAACAAGGTTTTTACAGGAAATAGATATACATCCCCACAGATATATTTATTGTTTAAAATTTTAATACATATTTAATGTAGAAAATATATACAATGGACTAGCAAGCAGCTGCAAGAATGAAGTGTTTTGTTTTTTTTTGTTGTTTGTTTGTTTGTTTTTTACATGGGCAGGCACCAGGAATTGAACCCGGGTACTTGGGCACAGCAGGCAAGCGTTCTTACCTGCTGAGCCACCGTGGCCCACCCAAGAATGAAGTTTTGAGGCATGCAATTAAGTGTATGAACCTTAGGGACTGTATGTTGAATGAAGTGTCAGAAACAAAAAGGTAATATATTATCATCCTCACTCACATGGACTAACTGTAATTTAAAAACTCAGTTAACTGAAGTTGAGAGCATGGGTTATCCAGCTGTGTCCTATTGTAAAGGGTCCTGGATTGTAAGCTCTTAGAGCAGTCACATTTATTCAGGAGTTGTAATTATTATTTCTAAATTCTGAGATATTGAGCAGTTTGTATATAACCTGGTCATTCCCAGAAATTGGGGTATTTATGTGAAACCTGAGACTCAAAATTAAGCTCTGAAGCTATGAAAGTCAGAACTACCTCGTAAAGGAGCTGTTTAAAAAGTTGAAAAACAGATCAGACTTTGAGTAGTGGTATGAATGAAGCTGATCTGGATAGGACAAGGGTAGATCAAAATATAGGGTAAAGGATGATATGATCCATATCTTAAAACTTCAACTTCTCTGTGAGGCCAAAGAAAGAGATGTTTATTTGGTGCAAAATTTATATTTTGGGTAGTGCATTGCCTAACTTAACTTGTACAGTTAGTTTAGTTGAACACCGTAAGTACGTGGAATCTTGAATAGGTCATGAGAACTTGTTGGTTTGTCCAAGTTAGTGTGATGCACTGATATATCACTGAGTAATTTGGGCAGTGAATAAAGAAATATTTGTAAAGTCCTATTGGGGGACTGGGGATAAAGGAGGAAATATTCAACTTCTCCATTTGGAGAATTTCTAATATTCTTGAAAGCAGTGGGTAAGCCACATCAATAGGATGAGCCCTCAATCTTGGGGCTCACCCAAATGAGACTTATTTCTACAAAGGATAGGCTAAGCCTATTTAAAATTATGCCTGAGAATCACACCCAGATAACCTCTTTTGGTTGCTCAGATGTGGCTTTTCCTTCTAAGCCAACTCAGCAGGTGAACTCACTGTCCTTCCCCCAACATGACTCCCAGGGGTGTAAATCTCCCTGTTATCATGGGACAGAACTCCTGGTTGAGCTGGGACCCAGCATCATGAGATTGAGAAAGTCTTATTGGCCAAAAGTAGGAAGAGAGAAATGAGACAAAATAAAGTTCCAGTGGCTGATAGATTTCAAGCAGAGTTGATTGGTGTTACTGGAGGTTATTCTTATGCATTATATAAATATCCCTTTTTGGTTTTTGATGTTTATGTTGTGTTGGAGTGGCTGGAGTAGTTGAAGCTGTTGAACTGTTGTGCTATGGTCCAGTAGCCTGATTCTTGAAGATGATTGTTAAAAATATAACTTATACAGTGTGACTGTGTGATTGTGAAAACTTAGTGTCTGATGCTCCTTTTGTTCAGTGTATGGACATATGAGTAAAATACTTGGATAACAAATAAATAAATAATAGGGAGCATAAAGAGTAAAATAAATTGGGTAGATGGAAATACTAGTGGTCAATGAGAGGGAGGGGTAAAGAGTATGGGATGTATGAGTTTTATTTTAATTTCTTTTTCTGGAGTGGTGCAAATGTTCTAAAAATGATCATGGTAATGAATACATAACCATATGATGATATTGTGAATTACTGATTTTATACCACATATGGACTATATGTGTGTAAAGATTTGTCAATAAAATGCTTAAAAAGAAATCATGCTGGATTTTGTCAAATGCTTTTCTGTGTAAATCAAGATGGTCATTTGTGTTTTCTCCTTTGGTTTGTTACTGTGAAGTGCTATATTAATTGATTTTCTTGTGTTGAGATGCTCTTCATACCTGGGATAAAATACCTTGGTCATGGTGTATAATTCTTTTAATGTGCTGTGGGTTTGATTTTCTGTATTTTTGCATCTTTACTTGCTTGGTTTGAAACTGTTTTGTGTCCCAAAAAAGCCATGCTCTTTTGATCTAATATTATAGAGAAGAGTGATTGTGGGGGGGGGACCTTTGATTAGGTTGTTTCCATGGAAATATGATCCACAAATTTGGGGGTGGGATCTTTTTATTAGGTTGTTTCAATGGGGATGTGACCAACTCAATAATGTGTGGGATCTTTGATTAGGTTATTCCCATGGCCAGGTGACCTGCCCATTCAAAGTGTGCATTAAGTCAGCTTACTGGAGTCCTTTAACAGAGGAACACTTTGTAGAAGACAGAGAAGTTTGGAGGTCCAGACAAAATTACCCCAGGAAATGCTAATCAAGGACTCACAGAAACAGCCTGTACCTGGACAGAGCCAATGGAAACTTAATGGTTGAAATCCAGAATGTGTCCCAGAGAAGCAAATAGAGGACAAACAGATGTTTAGAGAGAGAAGTCCACTGGCATAGGAAGCTGAAAGGAATGAGCCAGGATCAAGGAACAGCAGACACCCTTCATGTCCATTCCTGTGACAAAAGTGTCCCAAATGTCATCTGCCTTTCTTTAGAGTCTAGGTATCATCTTGCTGATGCGGTAGTTCAGACAATTCCTAGCCTTAGACTGTAAAATTGTAACCCAACAAATTTCCTTTGTAAAAGACAATTCATTTCTGATCTCTTGCATTCTGGCAGTTTTAGCAAACTGAGGTACAATTCCTTAGATAAATTGGTCTGTAGTTTTCTTTGTATTATCATTGTATGATGTTGGAATGGGAGTGATGTTGGATTACTAGAATGAGCTACATAGTGTCATGGTTAGGGACATGTGTCAACTTAGCCAAGTTGTGGTACCTGTTTATCTGGTTGGGGAACTGCTGGCCTGTCTTTTGCTATGAGGACATTTCATAGAATTAGATCATGATCACGTCAGCTACATCCACAGCTGATTCCATTTGTAATCAGCCAAAGGGGAGTGTCTTCTACAATGAGTGATGCTTAATCTAATCATGGGAAGCCTTTTAAGGAAGATTCACAGGAGACAGGCTTCATTCCTGCTTTGGCTGGTGAGCCTCTCCTGTGGAGTTCATCCAGACCCTCCATCAGAGTCGTTGACTTCACAGCTTGCCCTGCGGATTTTGGACTCTGCATTCCTGCGGTCATGTGAGGCACTTTTCTAAATTTTATATTTGCAAGTGTTCCCTGTTGATTCTGTTTCTCTAGAGAACCCTAACTAATACACATAATATTCCCTCATCTTCAATTTTGTGGGAGAGTTTAAGAAGGACTGGTACTAATTCTTCTCAGAATAATTCATAGAATTCACTAGTGAATCCCTTGGCTTCTGGTTTTACTCAGTAGGAGAATTTTAATGATATTCTTAATCTGCTATGATTGCTTTGTTAAGGTCTATTTCTTTTAGAGTCATCATAGGTTGTTCATGTGTTTCTAGGAAGTTTTCCATTTAATCAAAATTGCCTAGTCTCATGGCATACAGTTGCTCATATTATCTCTTCTGATAATTTTTATTTCTATGGTATCAGTAGCACTGTAGGCCCTCACAGTTCTGATTTTATTTAGTTGCATCATCTATTTTTCTTTGTCAGTCTAGCTAGGGGTACATCAATTTTATTGATCTATTTCTCTGTACTATTTCTCTAAAAATTTTCAAATTTTTAATACAATAAATATAATACAATAATACAATACCCATGTTTGCTTCATATATTGGGGTAACATGACCAGGCACCACAAATGTTTATGATTGTTATTTCTTCTGCTTTTGTTGATACTCTATTTTTTAATTCTAGATTTCAATATTTCTGCTCTAATATTTGTTATTTATTTTCCTTATGTTCACTTTTGGGTTTGTTTGCTGTTCCTTTTTTGGTTCCTCCAGGTGTACAGTTAGGTCTTTGATTTCAGCTCTTTCTTCTTTTAATGCAGGTGTTTAGGCAATAAATTTCCTTCTCATCATTGCCTTTGCATGTTTTTTGTTTTTGTTTTTGTTTTTTGGGGTGCATGGTCCAGGAATTGAACCCAGGTCTCCTGCATGGAAGGCAAGCATTCTACTGCTGAGCCACCCCGTTTGCATATGTTTTGACATGTTATGTTCTCATTTCCATTCATTTCAAGATATTTACTGACTTCTTTAGTAATTTCTTCTTTGATCTACTGATTGTTTAAGTGTATTGTTTAACCTCCATATATTTGTGAATTTTCCTGTCCTTCTGTTGTTATTTACATCTACATTCCAATATGGTCAGGGAATGTGCTTTGTATATTTTCAAATTTTTAAGTCTGTTGAGACCTGTTTTGTGTCCCATCATGTAGTTTATCCTGGAGAATGATCCATAAGCACTTGTCAAGAATGTATATCTGGCTGTTGTGGGGTACAATATTCTGTATATATCTGTTAGGTGTAGTTTATTTATTGTATTATTCAAGTTATCAGTTTTCTTTTGGATCTTCTGTCTAGATGTTCTGTCTAATGATAAGAGTGGTGTACTAAGTCTCAAAATATTAGGGTAGAGATATCTATTTCTTCATACTGTGTCCCGTGTTTGCCTCTTATATGGGGACAACTTGATTAGGTGCATAAATGTTTATGATTGTTATTTCTTTTTCCTGGATTGCATCCTTAAATAATATTTAGTGTTGCTCTTTGACTCTTAATATTTCTTGTTTTTGAAGTCTATTTGGCCTCATTTGGTGTAGCCACTGCTGATCTATGTGGCCACTTCTTGCATAAAATAACTTTTTCCACCATTTCATTTCAACCTGTTGGTGACCACTGGTCTAAAGTGAGTCTCTTGTAGATAACATATAGATGGATCATATGTTTTTATCTATTCCACCAGTATATTTCTTTTGAATGAGGAATTTAATACCTTCACATTCAGTGTTATTACTGTAAAACACTACATTATTCAACCATTTTATTTTGGGATTTTTATGTCCTATATTATTTTTGTCTCATTTTTTACCATTTTATTTACACATATTAACATTCTTCATTTCTACCCTCTCCTCCAAACCTCTTTCTCCTGTCTTTTCCTTTCATCCTCATAGCACTCCCTTTAGTATCTTCTGTTCTCTTATTAACAAACCCTCACTGTTTCTGGTAATCTGTAAATATTTTAAGCTCTCCTTCATACTACAAGGGCCATTTTCCAGATAAAGAATTCTTGACTTCAGTTTTTCCTTTTCAGTGTCTTAAATATATCATACCATGGCCTTCTTACCTCCATGCTTTCTGATGAGAAATTGGAACTCTTATTGTAGTTCCCACGTAAATTATTAATCACTTGCCTTTGCTGCTGTCAGAATTCTCTTTGTTTTTGGCATCTGACTTATCATTAGTAGGTGTCTTGGAATAAGTATATTCAGCTTTATTCTGTCTAGAGTATCTTGCACTTCTTGGAACTGTATATTGATGTCTTTCATAAGAGTTGGGTAATTTTCAACTATTACTTCCTCAAATAGTCTTCCTGTCTGATTTGTCCTTCCATCTCTTTCTGGTGCAGTCATTACACACATACTTGCATGCTTCATGTCTTCATTCAAGTCCCTGAGACCTTGCATCATTCTTTCAATTCTTTTCCCATCTGTTCTTATCTCTGTAAGATTTCATATTACTAGCCTCTATTTCACTGAGCCTTTCTTCTGCATCTTCACATATGCTATTATATGCCTCTATTTTATCTTTATCTCTTCTAATGTGCTGTTTATTCCCATAAGTTCTGTTATTTTTTGCGTGCTTTTAAATTCTTCTTTATGTCATCCAATGTCTTCTTTATATCTTGTATCTCATTTGCCACATTTTCTTCATCTTCTTGAGTTGATTTAGATTTGTTTGGACATCTATAATTAGTTGTTTCAACTCTTATATCTTGGCTGAACTTCAGGTTTTTCCTTTAACTGGGCCATATATTCCTGTTTCTTGGTATGGCTTGGAATTTTAGGCAGATATTTAGACATGTGATTTTCTTTATGAGTTGCTCTGGGGGTCATTTCTGTCCTGCTTAGGGTTTTCATGTTGATAGGATTTGTGCTATAGCTCTTCTATGACACTTGGTTCAACTTATTCTATACTTTTAGAATAGATTCTAACTAAACAGGTTTTTCAACACTTAATCATATGATCCTTGGTATGAATATATGTTATGTTTATTTTCTGATTGCACTATTTGGACAATAGTTTCACACCCATGACAAAACTACCTTTTCCCTTTACTCTTGTGGGAACATTGATCTGTTCTGTTTGTTTGTGATTTGCCTCTATATGTTTTTACACTCTTCTTATTATCCTAATCTATATTTACCTGGAGGGTTAATTCTGTGAGACAGGGCCTATGAAAGTCAGCTTCCCAAGTCAAAACAGGCCCAGAATGCATGAAGGCATTGTAAATTTAGTTCCAGTATTCCCTGGGATGAGACGCAGAAGGCCGGCAATCTTCTTTAGGACATCTCCCTGAATCTTTGCTTTCTTGTCATGTTCAGGATATGGTGCTTTTCAGCCAATTCTTCCCCACAGTTCTAAGTTGGCTCTGTGCATTTAATTCATGGCTGACTCCACACCTGCCAGGTACATGGATGAGACAGGTGTTACTAGCTACTTTTGGCTGGGGAGGCTTTAAATTTGTTGCTCAGTTCCATGACCCTGGGATCTGAATTTTCTAAGCAACAGCTTTGACTTGTACTGGGCATTGGCATCCCCCCTTTACTTGGAAAAGAGCATCCCTTCAGCAATCCCCTATCCCAAGAAGTTACTACATCTCTCATTTAGCCCCACATTCACCTCTGCCAGAGGAGGGGTTGAAACCAAGGCTGCTAGCTGCTTTCTATCTTGCTGGTGAAAGTTGTAGCTGTTCTAAGAACTGGAGTCCCACACCATGAATTCTTTAATCAAAAACCAAAGTCAGTGTCCCACTCTGTCTCCCCATTTTCTTGTGAAGAGCCGTCCTTCAGCAAACTGATCAGTGCCACCCCAAGAGTTTACCATGTCTCTCAATCTGCCCTATTTCTTCCCCTGCCAGGAGCAGGGTTGCAACAGAATCTACTGGTTGATTTCTGTCCTGGGAGTGTTGCAAATTTAGCTGTGCTTAGAGATGGTACTCATTAGTTCAAATTTATTAATATAAAACTGCAATCAGTGCCCAATTCTATTTCCCTTACCAACCTATTCCTGGGACAGAAAGCTTCTTTATCTAACCCAGGAGTGGCTCCTGAGTGAGCTGCCATACCCATGTGGAATGGCACCAGCCTGTACACCATGGAGGGAACTACTCCCAGCTCTTCACCATAATTTGTCTATCTCTTCTTCCACTGTTCCCTTAACTGTGTAAAGTGGTCTTCTTGTCTCCAGATCCACTCAACTCCAACAGTTGTTTCAAATAGTTCCTGATTATTTACACTGCCCTTGGGGATAAATGGAATCCTAGAAGTCCATACTGCATCATCTTACAGACACTTTCATATCATTTTATTTATTTGTTAGTTTTTTTTTTTGTTTGTTTTGCATGGGCAGACACGATCTCCAGCACAACAGGTGAGAACTCTGCCACTGAGCCACCATCCCACCACCCTCATATCATTTTACAGATTACTTTTTTTTAACATTTCAAATAAACTCATATTTAATGACCTGTGCAGTCAATAATGTGGGGTCTGGCAATTAGGCATCAAGGTAAAATTCCATGTTTATGATTGTGTTTAGGATCATTTTTTTTTACTAATATCTATTTTTTAAAATGTATTTTTATTGACAAATCTTCACACACTACAGTCTATACATGGTGTACAATCCATGGCTCACAATGCCATCACATAATTGTATATGCATCACCATGATCATTTTTAGAACATTTGCATCACTCCAGAAAAAACAAAAAAACTCATACATCCCAAACCCTTACCCTACCCTCTCATTGACCACCAATATTTCAATCTACCCAAATTATTTTCCCCTTATCCCATTTATTTATTAATTTATTATTTTGGCAGGGACAAGCTCCAGAAATTAAAACCAGGTCTTCGGCATAGCAGGTGAGAATTCTGCCCACTGAGTCACCATTGTACCACCCAGAAAAACCTCCAGGAGGACCTCCTCTAGGCAGTGAGTTCAACTGCTGAGCTAGACTGGGGGAGGTGCCACATCTAGTCAAAGCTGACCAAGGAGATTTTTATGCTTTTGGCAAGTGCTAGGCCTGGGAATTGAATCTGGGCCTCCCACATGGTGGGCAAGAATTCTACCACCATGCTACTGATGCTCCTCCCCTAACTGCTATTTATTTATTCATTTTTATTTTTTTAATTTTTTACATGGGGCAAGCACCGGGAATCAAACCCGGGTCTCCAGCATGGCAGGCAAGAACTCTGCCACTGCACCACCATTGCCTGCCCTCTATTTTTAATCCATAATTTTCTACACATCTGTCCAGACCACGGATAAA
The DNA here is from genome assembly GCA_004026745.1 of Myrmecophaga tridactyla. Lineage (NCBI taxonomy): Eukaryota > Metazoa > Chordata > Mammalia > Pilosa > Myrmecophagidae > Myrmecophaga > Myrmecophaga tridactyla. The sequence continues at coordinate 24,121 of PVIY010017214.1, forward strand.
AGGAATATCAGACACAAGGTTTTCACAATCACGCACTCACATTGTAAAAGCTATATCATTATACAATTGTCTTCAAGGATCGAGGCTACTGGGACACAGCACAAAAGGTTTGGGGACTCCCCTCTAGCTAATCCAATACACCATAAACCAGAGAGGGGTATCTATTTAATGCTTAAGAATAACCTCCCGGGTAACCTCTTGATCTGTTTGAAATCTCTCAGCCACTGAAACTTTATGTTGTCTCATTTCGCTCTTCCCCCTTTTGGTCAAGAAGTCTTTCTCAATCCCTTGATGTTGGGTTCTGGCTCAGGCTGGAAATTCTGTCCTCTGTTGTCAGGGAGATTTACACCCCTGGGAGTCATGTCCCACATAGGGAGAAGGGAAATACATTCACCTGCTGAGATGGCTTAGAGAGAGTGAGAGGCCACATCTGAGAAATGAAAAAGGTCCTCTGGAAGTAACTCTTAGGTGTACTTATAGGTAGGCTAAATTTTTCCACTACATATGTAAGCTCCACAAGAGCAAGTCTCAAGATCAAGGGCTTGGCCTATTGATTTCGGTTTTCCTAATGTTTGACACAGTTTCAGGAGTCTCTCTGGTGGTAAAGTTAAATAGTTCCATATTTTTTCCCCCATCCCGCAAGGGGCTTTATCAATGCTTTTTGATTATCTGCTTAATATACTCTGGGATGTATCTACACTTTGCATAAAGCTATACAGGATTAAAGGCCCTCATTCTTATTCTGGGCTCCCTGGATTTGGACTTTTTGTATGATCTATCCTGACACATTGAATTAGAACATGTGCTACGGAAAATTTAGGTTTTACACAAAATAAACCTATATTCCTGAGGTTCTAAAATATAGACAATGTCTTCCTTACCCCTGTATTCTGATTTACCTAAATCCCAACCTGATTGGCTTCATTCTTAACTCTAAATACCAGGTTATACATATTTAAATCAGCCTTTCAAATCCAGAAATCATAATTACCACTCTGAGCTAAATTTGATTGCTGTAAGAGCTTACAATCTAGACTTCTGTTTTCTCATAAGTATTTTGAGTTTCAAAGCATTTTATTCATCAGCCAATCCAACATAAGTGAAAAGTCAATGATTCCCTGGTATAATCACAAAGACATACTTTCAATACCACAGTCTATATGAGGACATTTACATTTCTTCCAGAAATAATCCCATACCATGCCCCAATAGTCCCACATATTGACATTTAGGTTTGGCATATTGCCTTAGTTGCATTCGATAGAAGTGTATTACAATGTTACTGTTAATTATAAACCCTAGTAAGTATCAGTTGTATTTTTCCCATATACCAACCAATTTTCAACCCCTTCCAAAGATGACACGCATTTGTTCTCCCTCACACAAAAACATTCTTATAATTGTACATTAATCACCATTATTGCATTATTGTTCACACTATAAATTGCAAAGTGATACTATTCCAGTCTTTATCTTCTATTTTCCTTCTGATGTCATATATGCCCCCAGCCCTCCTCCATCAACCATACTCACACTCAGCTTTATTCAATGTACTTACAATATTATATTACTTTCAGATAGTATTGTGCTATCCATTTTGGGTCTTTGCAATCAGTACTGATGAACATTCTGTACTCCTTCAGCATCAAACACACAACCTCTACTAACTTTCTTTCTCCTGATAACCTGTTTTCCCAATATGAACTCTCAAAGTTCACTTGTTAACATAACTTTTATTAGTGAGACTCTATAGTATTTGTCTTTTCTTTCTGGCTAATTTCACTCAGCATAATGAGGTCCATATTCATCCATGTTATTACATGCTTCATGAAGTTATTTGTCTTACAATTGTGTAGTATTCCATTGTATGAATATACCACAGTTTCTTTTGTCATTTGTCCATTGATGGACATCTGGGCTGTTTCCATCTCTTCACAATCTTGAATAATGCCGCTGTAAACATGAGGGTGCAAATGTCCATTTGTGTACTGACCTTCAGTTCTGTTGGATAGATACCTAGTTATGGGATTGGTGTGTCATACACCAATTCTATGCTTAGCTTCCTGAGGAACCACTAAACTGCTTTCCAGAGTACTTACACCATTGTACATTCATAAGAACAGTGAATAAGTATACCTGCTTCTCCACATAATCTCCAGCACTTGTTTTCTGCTTTTATTGATAATGGCAATTCTAGTAAGTGTGAGAAGATAATCTCATTATGGTTTAGGTTTGAATTTCCCTAATTGCCAGTGATTTTGAGCATCTTTTCATATGTTTTTGAGCCATTTGTATCCTCAGAAAAGTGTCTGTCCATGACTTTTGCCCATATTTAATTTTTTAAATCAACTTGTTGTTTAGTGGAAGGATCTCTTTATATATTCCGAATATCTAACCCTTATCTGAACTTTCTTGACAAATTTCTTTGATGCGCAAAAATGTTCAATTTTCCCTCAGTCTTTGTTCCCTTAGGCCAGTCCTATACATTGCAAATTGTGAACACTGCCACTATATACCAGTGTGCAAATGTCCATTTGTGTCCCCATTCTAAGTTCTTCCAGGTATATATCAAGCAATGAGGTTGCCTCTAGCCTCCTGTGGCACCACCGTGCTGCATACCAGAGTGGTCTTACCTCTCAGCTTCCCTACCAGTGATGAATAGATGTTCCTTTTTCCACATTTTCTCTAGCACTCATTTCACACTGTTCATTTCTAAACAGTTTTATTTGCACATCATATAATCCAACCTAAGTAAATAGACATGCCTTCACCACCATAATCTATATGAAGACATATTCTTTTCTTCCACAAAGAATCCATATACATCCCCAATACCCACTGCTTGTTGACATTTAACTTTGGCATAATGCCTTTGTTACATTCAGTGGAAGCATATTACAATGTTACTGTTGATGATAGACCCTAGCTTGCATCGATTGTACTTTTTCCTGTATACCATCCATTTTCGACATCTGGCAATGTTGGCATTCATTTGTTCTCCCTCATGAAAAAACATGCTTTTTATATTTCTACATTTAATCATCTTTATCCACTCTAGGCATTCCTAAATTATACTGCCTCAGTCTTTATCTTCTAACTTTCCTTCTGGTTTTGTACATGCCTCCAGCTCTTCTACCTCAATCAGACTTATATTCAGCTTTATTCAGTGTATTTATATTATTGTGCTACAATCAGCTAGTATTGTGCAGTCCATTACTGAATTTTTACCATCAGTCCTGTTGTACGATCTGTATTTCTTCAGCACCAAATGCCTAACCACTACCCTATTTCTATCTGCTGACAATCTGTGTTCATAACTTTAACTCTCAAAATTCACTCATCAATGTTAGTTCACATAAGTGAAACCATACGATAGGATTGTGGAGAAATAAAGAAATATCCAACTTTCCCATTTGGAAAATTCCTGATATTCTCAAAAGCAGTGGGGGGAACCAATTCAGTGTGCTAGACCTCAATCTTGGTGCTTGTTGATTAGCTCTTGTAGCTTTACTATACATTTTTTGTGATCATAGAATTATTGATTCCCCAGTTCCAGGGCTGGATTCATCCCTGGGAGTAATTTCCCATGACACCAGGAAAACTTTCACCCTTGGATGTCCTATAAAAGGGGAAACATTTTGGAGAATGAGGAGATTCAGAGAGGGCAGAGAATGCTGCTGCACCACAAAGCAGAGAGTCCATGAACCAGTGACCTTTGGAGATAAAGAAGGAAAATGCCTCCCAGTGTAACAAGGTTCTCCCCCAAAGGGACCTGGCCTCCCCTTCATTCAAGGGGTTCTGGGCCTGTAAACTTTCTCAAGTCTGGAAATTGATCATGGGGCCGTGACTCTGTGTTTTTGTAATTAAGGTTAGGCTTCTGTTCACTTGACCTAGAAATCTTTTGTTTATACAGCTCAAACAAGAATTTAGTAGACTGCCCATCTATTGTATTTCTAGGTACTCCATGATTTACTAGCCAATGCCACAAATCTTTGTGAGTCAAATTATTTTGACTACTGCTTTGAGTTTGCTGTCTATTATTATAGCCACGTCCACCCTGTCTTTGGCAATTAAATGCTGCCACCTGGCTTCTGCCAACTTAGGATCTGGTCATCCCCATTGTGTCTAAGGATTAAAGCTCAGTAACAGCAGTTCCCACAGTAATATCTGACCTACAGAGAAGTGCAACTACAGAGCTCTTCAGGCATGATGGTGCTAGTTTCACAAATTTATTTTCCACTGTTCTGGTAAATGATGTATCCTCCGGACATTCCTGCAGTGTAAGAGTAGGCTTTGCATGATAAATCCACTCTAACATTCCAATCTCTCTAAGCCTTTGGATCCCCTCATCTACATTATACCAGGGTGGTTCTGACATTTCAGCCTCAGTAATGTCAGCCACTTTTGATCCATATTTCAGCCAACCATCCAGACAAATTGTAAATGCCTTTTCTAACCCCTCAAGCTATAACATTGAATGCGAAATTTCTGCTTTGTGGGCCTATATCAATAAATTCAGCCTGATCCAGCCTTATATTTCTCCCACCTTTATCCCACACCCTTAAAATCCACTGCCACACATATTCCCTTGAATTCTGTCTATATAAATAGGAAAACTCACACAGTTCTTTTGGAGTATAACATACCTCCTAATGTGTAATACTTTGTACCTCACCTTTAGGGGCATGTGTAATACTTTGTACTTCACCTTTAGGGGCCTGTTGGGATTTTATTCTAGTTAGAAGTCTGGAAGAAATGAGGGGTGGTGAGGGTGGATAATGAAAAGAATTAAGAGTCTTCTCCAAGTCATTTGCTTCAGGGCATTCATTTACAGTTTCATCTGGTGAAACAGGATTAATCACTCTACGACTAATCCCTTCAGGTAGGGATTGGGTGGCCAACTCCTCACAGCAGACTGGAGGTGGGACAGCTATGTCCTCAGGGAAGACTATTATGGGGTTATCTAGAGAAAACTCAGCATGACTTAGGATTTCAACCTTGCTACCGACATCATTATCCATCCATATGTCACCACCCCATTTTTCAGGGTCCCACTCCTTTCCAGTCAGTGCCCTCACTTTAATGGCAGACAGCATCCAAGATTGAAATTTCAATTTACGTTTAAAGTTGCTACTCTAACAATAAGATTCTGAGTCTGATTTTCTACAGCTACAGGAAATAAGATTTTCCTTCAAAACGTCTGCATCTGTCAGACGGCACATAAGCTTACTTCATTGTTTTAGTTGCTATTTTGAATGGAATTTTTTCCTTAATTGACTTAGGTCATTGCTTGTGTATAGATACATTACCAGTTTTCCCACATTTATAATATATCATGCCATATTATTGAATGTGTTTCTTAGTTCATGTAACTTTGTTTTAGATTTCTCCTGATTTTCCAAGTATAGTATCATGCCATCTGCCATTAGTGAAAGTTTTATGTCTTTCTTTTCAGTTTGGTTGATTTTTATTTCTTTTTCCTACCTGATTGCTCTAGCTAGTACTTCTAGTACAGTGTCAAATAATAGTGGTGACAGAGGGCATCCTTGTCTCATTCTCAATCTTAGGGGTAAAGCTTTCAGTCTTTCTACATTGAGTATGATACTGGCTATGTGTTTGTCATTTATGCCCTTTATCATATAGAGGAAATTACCTTTGAGTCCTATCTTTTATAGTGTTTTTATCAGAAAACAATGTTGAATTTTGTTGAATACTTTTTTCAACACGATGACTATATGATTTTTCCCTTTTGATTTGTTAATGTGCTGTATTACATTAATTGATTTTCTTCTGTTGAATCATCCTTGCATTCCTGGTATAAAACCCACTTGATTGTGGTGTATAATTCTTTTTTGTGTGTTGTTGCATTCAATTTGCTAGTATTTTATTGAGAATTTTTAGATCTATGCTCATTAGGGAGATTGGCCTGTAGGTTTCTATTCTTATAGTATCTTTTCTGTTTTGATATTAAAGTGATTTTAGCTTCATAAAATGAGCTAAGTAGTGTTCCTTTTTCCTCAATTTTTTGGAAAAGTTTGAGCAGGATTGGTGTTAGTTCTTTTTGAATGTTTGACAAAATTCCCCTGTGAAGCCATATGGCCCTGTGCTTCTCTTTGTTGAAGATGTTTGATGATCGATCGCATCTCTTTACTTGTGATTGGTTTGTTGAGATTTTCTATTTCTTCTTGAGTCAGTGTAGCTAGTTCATGTGTTTTCCAGGAATTTGTCCATTTCATCTAAGTTGCCTCGTTTGTTGGCATAAAGTTGTTCATAGTGTCCTCTTATGACTTAAAAAAAAATTTTTTTCAGGATCTGTGGTAATGCCATCCCTCTCATTTCTGATTTTGTTTATTTGCATCCTCTCTGTCTCTCTTTTGGCAGCCTTCCTAGTGGTCCATTGATTTTATTGATTTTCACAAAGAATCAACTTTTGATTTTATTGATTCTTTCTATTGTGCTTCTGTTTCCCATTCATTTAACTCTGCTGTAATCTTCATTATTTATCTTCCTCTATTTGCTTTGGGGTTAGTTTGCTGTTCTTTCTCAAGTTCTTCCAGGTGAGTGATTAATTCCTCCATTTTTGCTCTTTCATATCCCTTAATATAGGTATTTAGGGCAATAAATTCCCCTCTCAACACAGCCTTTTCTGCATCCCATTAGTTCTAATATGCTGTGATTTCATTTTCATTCATCTCCAGATAGCTACCAATTTCTCTAGCAATTTCTTCTTTGACCCACTGGTTGTTTAAGAGTGTGTTATTTAATCTCCATATATTTGTGAAGATTCTCATTCTTTGGTGTATATTGGTTTCCAGCCTAATTCCATTGTGATTAGAGAAAGTGCTTTGAATAATTTCAATGTTTTTAAATTTGTAAAGACTTGTTTCATGTTCCAGCATATGATCTGTCCTGAAGAGTGTTCCAGAGCACTAGAGAATAATGTATATCCTGGTGTTTGGGGTTAGAACGACATATATATGTCTGTTATGTCTAATTCATTTATCAAATTGTTCAAATTCCTTATTTTCTTGTTGATCCTCTGTCTGGTTGTTAGAGGAGAGTGGTGTATTGAAGTCTCCCACTATTATTGTTGAAATGTCTATCCTTCCCCTCGGTTTTGCCAATGTTTGTCTCATGTACTTTGAAGCTGCGTTATTGGGAGCATAAACATTTATGATTGTTATTTCTTCCAGGTGAGTTGTCCCTTTTATTGATATATAGTGTCCTTCTTTGTCTCTTATGATGTCTTTACATTTAAAGTTTATTTCATCTGATATTTGTATAGCTGCTCCTGCTTTCTTCTGGTTACAACTTGCATGGAACATCTTTTTCCATCCATTCATCTTCAATCTGTTTGTATCCTTGTGACTAATGTAAGTCTCTTGTAAGCATCATATAGCTGAATTATATTTCTTAATCCATTCTGCCAATCTGTATCTCTTAATTGCTAAATTTAGTCTGTTAACATTCAAATTTATTACTGTATAGGTATTGCTTTAATCCACCACCTTATCTTTTGGGTATCATTTATCACATCTATATATTCTTTTCCCACTTTCTCTTTTTGTCCTTTATGTAAACCTTACTGGTACTCTTCAATTCTGTGCCTTCCTCTGGACCTCCCTCTCTTGTTTTTTTTTTTTTTTTTTTTCATGTCAGCAGAACTCCCTTCAGTATTTCTTGTAGGGTTGGTCTCTTGTTGACAAACTCTTTCAGTGTTTGTGAACATTTTAATTCCTCCCTCAGTTTTGAAGGATAATTTGTCTGGGCTCAGAATTCTTCACTGGAAGTCTTTCTCTTTCAGTTTCTTAAGTATATCATACCTCTGCCTTCTCACCTCCATAGTGCAGTTGAGTAGTTTGAACTCAATCTTATGTGGTTTCCCTTTTACGTAGTAGATTATTTTTCGCCTGCTACTTTCATGATTTTCTGCTTCTCTTCAACATTTGAAAGACTGATTAGTATGTGTCCTGAGAAAGACCTACTTGGAGTTTATTGGGCTTCTTTGACTTGTATATTTGTGTCCTTTATAAGGGTTGTGAAGTTTCCCCCATTATTTCCTCGAGTAATGTTCCTAACTCTTTATACTTCTCTTCTCCTTCTGGGAAACTGGTGATTCTTCTATTTGTGTACTTTGTTTTTTCCATGATTTTCCTGAGATCCAATTCAAAATTTTCCACCTTTTTTGTGTGTTTGAAATCAGTTGTCCTATTCTCTAGTTCATTTATTCTTTCTTCTGCCTCTTCAAATCTGTTGTTATGTTTCTCTAGTATAATTTTTTATTTGGTCTACAGCATCTTAAATCTCTATGATAACTGATATTTTTCCATTTATTCTTTCAAATTCCTCTTTATGCTCTTCTAGTTTCTTCTTGTTCTCCTTTATGTCATTATACATCCCAATGATTGTATTTGTTAGAGTTATAGGAACCTCTTTGCTTAGTTGTTTTAAAGTCTTGTCTCCTTCATTGTTTTAATTTGGTCATTAGGCTGCGTTATATCTATCTGCATCTTGCTATGCTTATTGATGGTCTCTTGCCTTCAAGAAATGTAAATATCTTGACAGGGTTACTTTGGATGTTGATTCTTTCAATGGTCTAAAGCTTTGTATTTGTGAAATGTGTGTGAAACAGGATGTGGGGCATGGGGTGGGGCACAACTGTGCAATGACAGGTTAGAGCAAAGGTATAGGCATGGGATGGGCAAGTTACACTGGTGCCTATGAGCATGAGGTGCTAGGGACCGAGTTGTGCAGGTGCAATATAGGGTCCATAGGGATGGAGTTAGTAAGAAATTTAACCAAAGAGGAACAATATTTGTAATCTGAAAACTACAAAACATTGCTGATATTCATTAACAGAGGGGTTAGAAAACTAACATTAAGTAAAACATCTAACAACATTTCTTGCTGAAATGAAATTGTTAAGCATTGCAATTAGGCCAATTGAAAAGGAGATGAGCAAAATAGTAGAATTAATTTGTTATGAGTGTGTTGTCATTAAATAATCAAAAATAAAATATTTGATTTATAATAATTAAAAAACTTTAAATTACAGCTAGTTCTCAATTTTTAAATAGTTTTCAATTACTTTAACATGGCAGGAAAAATGCCCATTAAAAATTAATAAAAGGGGGTGATGTCATCAACATGGTGACATAAACAGCTTCTGAAAGCGTGTTCCCAGAGATTCATAGGTGAAAAATGACAGTTCTTACTTGTTCAGAACTCGGAAGAAGTGCATGGTCTGGAGAAGGACACAAAAAAATGCCAAATTGAAGACAGAGAAGATAGCAGATCCATTGCAGACCAGCTGATCCTCTTCTCTCCCTCTAACTCCACATGCAATGTGGAAGGAGCAGAGATATAGCAGCTAGTATCCTTCCTACCTCCCAGCAGGGACATAGACTATAAAATCTCCCACAGCAGTGTGACAGATACCCACCAATTGAAGATCCATGGGGCAGGGGAGGACATATCAAGGTCCAGGTCAGAGAGGGATGAAGAATCTGGGAAAATATGGAGAGAGAGTGTGTTTCCAGCCCTGGGTCCAGGAGCTCTTCCACCACCCTTGAGAGAAACAGCAGTAAGTGGCCTGGATCCTTGTTGGGGGATGGCTGAGAACTGTGACAAGCAAAGGGGTGGACACAGCCCCACATTGACTCAAATTCTGTTGGCAAAATTAGGGAACAGGAATCCCATTTCAGCCCCACCTGGTCAAATGTTGCCTGGGCTCCAAGAGGTAAATTCAGCCCCTCCCAGTGAGATACAACCAGTGCTTAGGAGGTATTTCAGCCCCACCTGGTCAAATGCAGCTGGGCTCCAAAAGATAATTCATCCCTGCCCAGTCAGACACAGTCTCAGCTCTAGAAGGTAAACCCCTTCTGTGATCAAGTTACCCAACACTGCCAGCCACTTGGCCGACTGAGAAGTTCAAGGAAAGTGGTGGGCTTCTCAGAGCCTCGCCAGACTCTATGCCAGGCAAAGTAGGGCTGGTTTACATCCCCTGCAAGGGAACCTGGTACTGTTTTTGCTGGGAATACAGATGACCCAAGGTTAAAGCAGTGCCCTAAAGCAAACCAAAGCTTGCTGGCTGGTGAAAAATGGAGTACCACTGGGACTAAGCAGACTAGTTTTACCCACACACCAAAACCTTACTGTGGTGCCCAGTGACTAGCCACTACCCCTGAGGAAGGCCACTGTGGCATCTGGATTTGGAGGGAAACTTGGGACACAGCCAATCCAAAACTGACCAGAAAGGGATACAAAGAACAGGTAGAGATCAAAGCCAAACTACGTGAAAACCCTAAGGAAAAGAGAGAACAACCTCCAGAATAAACCAATCAAGAAAATCAGATGCCTAGACAGCAAAAATTCATGAGTCATACTAGAAAGTACAAGGATATAGCCCAACCAAAAGAGCAAACAAACACTGCAACTCAGATATAGGAGTTGAGACAACTAATTAAAGATATTCCAACAAATCTTATAAGCAAATCAAAGGGTTGAAGTAAAATGTGTCAAAAAGAGATAAAGGATATAAAGAAGAAACTAACTGACCATACAGAAGAAATTTATAAGATTGAAAAAACAAATGGCAGAACTTATGGGAATGAAAGTCCCAATGCAAGAGATGAAAAGCACAATGGAGACATACAACAGCAGATCTGAAGAGGCAGAAGAAAAGATTAGTGAACTAGAGGACAGAACATCTGAAATCCCATGCAAAAAAGAACAGATAAAGAACAGAATGGAAAAATATGAGCAGGGTCTCAGGGATCTGAATGTCCATATGAAGTATACAAATATAAGTATTATGGGTGTCCCTGAAGGAGAAGAGAAGGGAAAAGGGGAAGAAAGAAAAATGGAGGAAATAATCATTGAACATTTCCCAACTCTTATGAAAGACATAAAATTACAGGTCCAAGAAGTGCATACCCCAAGTAGACTCACTCCACTTAGACCCAATTCAAGACAATTCCTAATCAGATTATCAAATGGCAAAGAGAATTCTGAAAGCAACAAGAGAAAAATGATCTGTCATATATAAAAGGAAGCTCCATAAGACTAAGTGCAGCCAAGCACATCATCTTCAATCATAAACCAGTTTAGTACCTGTTTGGTGGGATCCACGTTTGATCTGATGCCACCACTAAAACTCACAGCAATGAAAACCTTGACAAAATACATGTATATGGGTGGCAAAACAAATTGAATTGAAAGGAAGGAAAGAAGCAAACATTTTCCAAGTCTAAATAGAAGACTCCAACAAAGTGGTACCTGGCAATTCAGGATGAGAATACAATGGGGAACCCAATATAATTCTGGTTTTGGGAAGAAAAGTCTGAGCCATACAGGTAGAGTCTTGCCTGGAAAAGCATCCTTATGGAGTTATCACAAACCTTGCAGCTAGGCAAGCAGCTGGAATTCAAAAAGCAATTAGTCTTATGAATTACCACATCTAATTGAAAAGAATACAGAGAAATATTCCCACATCTGATTGAAAAGAATACAGAAAAATATTTTCCTGTGTTAAAAAGGAAGGTAAACTTCCTGAGACAAAATGAAGTACAAAGGAAACCAGTTGTTATTCTCCACCAGTTAAACAGAAAAAAAAAATTCCAGCCAATTTTATCAGAAGTGGAAATAAATTTAGCCATGAGAAGGACACACATCAGGCCACTTTTCTTTTCATAAGAGGCCTGAAGTTTAAAGCCCAACAGAACACCTGCTAGACAATATAGTAGCAAAGAGAACTCATCAACAGTGGATGTCTACCACAAATGGAGGAAATTCAACTGTATCCATTGACAACTCTTGAGCCATGCAGTGCCCACTAACTCAGAAAGCAGGATTAACTCATACTGCTGTAGCCTTATTCCTGGTAAAGTGGGAACAATCTGATATAAAGAAGGTTCTTAAAGATGTACCACTACAGTTTGACATAAATAGTAGTTCTAGTTTGCTAGCTGCCAGAATGCAACACACCAGAGATGGATTGGCTTTTAATAAAAGGAGATTTATTTCATTAGTTCTTCAGAGGAAAGGCAGCTAACTTTCGTCTGAGGTTCTTTCTTACGTGGGAAGGCACAGGACGATCTCTGCTGGCCTTCTCTCCAGGCCTCTGGGTTCCAACAGCTTTTCTCAGGGTGATTCCTTTCTGCATCTCTAAAGGCCTGGGCTGAGCTGCAAGTGCTGAGATGAGGTGTGCTGAGCTGCTTGGGCTGTGCTACGTTGAGCTCTCTCATTTACACACCAGCCAATTAAGGCAAACATCATTCATTGCAGCAGGCACGCCTCCTAGGTGACTGCAGATGTAATCAACAACAGATGAGGTTGACGTGCCATTGGCTCATGTCCACAGCAACAGAACTAGGTGCTTTCACCTGGCCAAGTTGGCAAATGAGTCTAACAATCACAGAGGCTGAAATTGGAAATTGAAATAATAGATTAAAAATTTCCCAAAGGACTTAGACCTATTGATCTCCTCTCAATTTTCATGGGGAGCTGAGTATCTGTCCCTATCTCCAACTTAGCTTTGCATGAATGAGGAAAGATAAGAAAGTGGCTGTGAACTTGTAGATGTGGGCAGAGGTGAGATTTAAGTGAGAAACCCATTGAAAGAAGCAGGAGCTCCAGCGAAGGCCTGTAAACTTAGCTCCCTCCCCTTGCGCCTCCTCAGCAAACAGATTTCTGGCGACTAGACTCACTTTACACAGTATAGCATCTGGAAGATGCTTTTATGGAAGTCTGAAGCTACTCAAGGCAAAGAAGGCCCCTTATCTATGTGGGTCCTCACCCATTGAACATGCAGGGGAGCACTGAGAGACACAAACCCCACCCAGGCACACAGAGCCCACTGAGCTGATTCCTCCCAAGCTTGAGGACATGAAATTGTCTCCAGGACCACCAGTTATATTAAGATAGACTCTGGCCTGAGAGAAGTAAAACAAAACTCTCACTAAAGAGGGGGAAAGAAGGAAATTCACACAGGTATCAGCAGTCTCTAGCTCTCTTCAGAGCAGCAGTGCCTGGAGCCGAGTCACTCTCCATATTCCAAGTGTTCCCACCCCCCCCCCCCCCCAGTGCAGCAATCAGCATCCTCAACTTAAAAGAGTCTCTGTCATGGTCTCCACAGGTTCTTCCTACTGTATCCTTTTCCCTATATCACAGTTACTGTTTTCTTAAAATAAAATTAAACTCTTCACCCTGGTGACAGCATTTAACAATGACCCCTCTGGCTTCAATTCATTTACTTTATTTAGATTTCCCAGGCCTCTGACTGATCCTCAAACACACCACTCTCACACCCACTTCATAGCCTTCACCTGTACTGTCCCTTATCTGGCACTGTCTGTCCCCTAGTTGGTTCATTTCTGAGATGTCCCTCTTCTGAGGGCATTTGCTGATGTCTCCTCCTGAGCCTCCTTTTCCCACACCCATCACTTCTGTCCTTCCCTGTGCATTCATCTTCATTACTTTATCAATGCATGACATCTTCTGTGCTCTGCTTAATTTCCCTGTTCCTCTTCCAACCCCTGGAACATCAGTTCCATCATAACAGGGACATTCTTTCTCTTCTTCACTGTTCTATACCATGATCCAAGCTCAATTTTTAGGATAAATCATTTACCTTCTGTTCTAGTTTGCTAGCTGCCAGAATGCAATATACCAGAAACAGAATGGCTTTTAAAAGGGGGAATTTAATAAGTAGCTAGTTAATAGTTCTAAGGCAAGAAAATGTCCCAATCAAAGCAAATCTATAGAAATGTCCAATCTAAGGCATCCAGTGAAAGATACCTTGTTTCAACAAGGCCATTGAAGTTCAGGGTTTCTCTCTCAATGGGAAAGGCACACGGTGAACATGGTGACATTTTCTAGCTTCCTCTCCAGGCCTTCTGCTTCATGAAACTCCCCTAGGGGGTGTTCTCCTTCATCTCCATGGGCTGCTGGCTGGTAGACGTTGTAGTTCTTGTGTTTCTGCTGCTCTCATCATTCTCAAGCTTTCTCCAAAAAGTGTTTCCTCTTTGAAAGGATTCCAGTAAGATAATCAAGACCCAACTGGAATGGGTTGAGTCACATCACACTCTATTCAAAAGTTCATACCCACCATTGGGTGAATCATATCTCTATGGTGATAACCTAATCAAATTTCCAACCTACATTATTGAATAGAGATTAAGGGAAACTGTTTCTCTCAAAGGATTGGTTAGGATTAAAACATGGCTTTTCTAGAATACATAATCCTTTCAAACCACACACTTTCTTATAATGAGTTTTCTGTCCTTTTCTAATTCACTCCCCGCCCCCCACACACACTTATTCAAAGTGTCACTTTCTGCTTTCCTTCCACCATCATTAACAATCCCCACTTATCCTCATTACCAACAGAGGAAGTCATTTTTGACTAACACTCCTAGTTTTGGGGATGCCAGCTGTTTCTGTGGGGGGCAAAAACCCTGCTACTTCTTCAGTTTTCCTGTCAGGTGTGTCAGGTGAGGGTGGGGGTGGGGGAGAGCCATGTGGAGGTTTACTCTAAATGTCCAAGGGGGATTTCTTCATTGTCAGAAAGTTCAGTACAGCACAGGACAGAGAAAGAATGTCATCTACTTGTGGGGTTACTGATTTCATTTTGTAACCTTTCTTATTTTAGAAGATAAATATTAAATGACATAAATTTCTAGGAACACAGTTTAGCTACATCCCAAATGATATGTTTATCTTTTAATATTTTCATTAATATTTTTAGTGTAAAAAACAAAGTTGCAATTACTTAGGAGTTTTTCAACTCTGTTCAGCATTGAACTGTACCAAAAATGCTTTTGCTGATGTTTAAATGTCTCTTATGGCTAAACAGTAGTTTTTTTTTTAAAACAATAGGTTTTAAAGTACGGTATTTATAATATATAGATAGGATAATAAACTATAGTTAAATTACTTTTCTTTTCTTTTCTTTTTTTAAGTAATCAGGGCTACAAGCTGGCAATTATAGCTCACACTGATTTGCCTTTTTGTTAATTCATGACTTAAGTTACATCTGGACTGTGTTTTGAGTTCATGTTCATAGTTCCTCTTTGTTCTCAACAGAGGATAGTATGTTCACAGCTATTGATGGTCACAGAGGAATATGAAATTCCCTCTGACCAGGGCATGTTTTGCTGCAAGAATTCATTACAGTTAGCCCTCATGGACTTATTTCTAAGCCTCCCACCTAGACCGTACAAGGCAAAGGAACATGTGGGAATAACAGCTAAAGGTCCAAGTAAACCTCTAAAACAACATCTCTCTCTTTGACATCAGGATCACGTGAAGACCTTGGATGAAATAGATTCCCAGAAGCCTAGAAACCCTCAAGTCAGGAGCAGCTGGAGGCACGTGGACCACTCTCTAGCTGGATCCATGAGGCTCTTATAAGCTTGGTTTAAAGCAGCAGAGTCGGTGAGATAGGGGCAAAAGGAGAGCTCATGGATTCCATCTGATGGAATAATCTGGATATGTTCAGAGTAAGAATTAAGAAATAGAGCTGAAAATGTCTAGAAAGGAACCATGAAATCCACCACAAGGCTCATCATATTGGTAGGAGCAGGAGTGGACTGGTGTCTTTGGTGTAGTACCTCAGTGTGCAAGCAGCGAGTGTGGACAAGGCTGCGTGATCCAGCTCTCCCTGAAGCATTTACTTCCAGCATGCTGTGCTGTCACTAAAATAGGCTTTAAAAATCCAATATTGGCAAAATGGGCCAAATACAGGAAGATTTGCTGCAGGGGAGTTGGCCAGGTGGAGCCCTACATCCTCCAGTGCCCAAAGCAGCTCTAAGCATTTCAGGTTTGCTCTGGTCCTGGAGTTCCCAAATTGAGGGTGGGCATCCTAGGAGGGCCTTTCTGAGGGAAGGACAAATAGATATTCCATGTTGGAGAGAGTGTTTCTACCTGGCAATGTGGCTCCGGGCACTGCCTTCTCCCTAGGGATGTGTAAGCTAAGAGTCTCTTGAATGGGCAGATCCAGAGATCTGTGCAGCTACTTCTCTCTCACCCTTCCAGGTCATCACCTGGATCCCTGACTGCTGACCAGCACTTCCTCTGATCTACTCAGATCTCAGCAGTAGTACTGCTGGCCAGGCAGCTTCAACCTCAAGCTACTGGATCTAGTTCCTAGGCCTTGCCCTCCTCAGCCTGCTGTTTCCTTTCCTTCTGGTCATTACTGTGGGAGTCCAGTGAGTAGGCCATGTCTTTCACTTCAGGAGAGCTATGCCCATGTCAGGTGACCCAAGAGATGAGGCTCCCTTCCTGCCATTGGATTTGCCATTGGCAAGGCTGGACCTTGCACCTCATGCCTCATTCTCCTCCCTGTGAAGTCTAAGCCACCCCAACCACCCTCCTGCCTTTTCCTGACAAAAGTGTGCTCTCTTCTGGTGCACAGAGGCAGAAGGACAGCAGCACCCACCATATACAAAAAGAATATTCCAGATGGATAAAGACCTCAATGTGAAAAGCAAAACTTTGAATATATGAAAAAATAGTACTTAAAATGATAAGAAAAGGAAAAAATTTAAAAAAAAATTGGAAGAAAAAGTACTAGAAGAATACATTCTCTCTACATTCTGGATTCAAGGATGATATGGACAAAAATCTGCTTGTTTATCCTACAGTTCAGTTCTCTGCAGCAAATAATAATTTGGAGACAAGGGATTTAACAACCAGGACTAGTTACCAAAGTGGAATTGATTAATTGGTCTGGATAAGGCTAAAATCAGTGAAAATCCACATAATATTTAAAGATGAGATTCTAGCAGTCCAAATAAAAATTGGCATTTTTTCTAATAAATTTTTACCAGGAGAATCCTTTAAAAACTTTCAAAACTGCAAAATATTTAGTAAAATGTTTGGCAAGAACAGCACAAAACCCTTTATGAATAAAACAAATCTATTGGAATAAATAAAATGAAGCCCAATTAAATGAAAATTTATGCAATGTTACTGAATGGGAAGACTTGTCAAAATGTCAAATGCTAATATATAAATGAAATGCAATTTCCAGAATATTAACCTACTTGTTTAAATTGTATACATTAATTGTAAGATCCAAATGCTATAATTAATATTAAATAGACAAGAAGAGCATGAGAAATGATTGGAGACAGGAGCATGTCCTCATCAAACAGCAGATCATATCAAACAGATATTAGTATGGGAACTGACACATAAATCAGTGGAACAAATAGAGGAATCCAAAGGAGATCCTAATAACCATAAATTGTACAAAGGTGGTATTTTAAAATGTGAAGATTATAATTTAATTAACAAGCAGAGTTGATGCAAATAATCAGCTTTTTGGGAAAAAATAAATCATTAGAGTTACTGATACAAAAGCTAAAAACAATCAAGGACAATCTCAATAGAAAACTCAAAAGGTATAAATGAGGGGTATTTTCTTAACTTAGGATATCCAGAAACTGTGAGAAAAAGATAGTTGTAATTGACCATAAAAATTTTAAACTATTGCAGAGAAAGAGATAAAAAAGGTTGTAAAAATGTTATGTGAAATAATAGATTTGGAAAATTGTTTGAAATGTTGATGACAAAGGATTAATATCATTTTATTTTAATGGGAAAATACATACAAAAATTGAGCACTTAAAAATGAGGGATGAATTCAGGCAGGCCATTCATTGAAAATCAATATGCCTGAGAAACATGAAAAAGTTGTTCAGAAACACTGCTAAATAAAAAAATCTCAAAGCACCAATGAAACAGTTCCCGTTTAAGAAACAAAAACTGCTGTTGTTGGCTGAATTGTGTGGAAAAGGATATTCATTTACCTAGTAGAAGAAGCACATTATTACATTGTTTCACAGAAAACAATTTAGCAGTAGCTCTAAAATTATAAAATATTTTTAAACTGCAACTCTCACCCTTAGAAATTATCTCAAAGAAATATATGTATAGGAAAAGATATTTCTTGCTATAAAATCAATAATGGCAGAAAAGGAGGAATAAAATTACTGCCCATAGATGGTGGAATATAGAATAATGTATGATAGAGGCACATCAAATGATTTTAGACAGTCATTAGAATCAAAAATAGTAATGGTAGTTGAGAAAGAGAAATCTCCATCTAGTATTGTATGTGGAAGAAAGCAAGATGCAGAGTAGCATACATAAAATGAGCCCATGTGATTAAAACAATAACAAATACTTGAATATATTTAAATATGTGCGTATGTGTATATGTGTGCATACTCGAGTAGATATTTATGTTTGTATAACTGGGTATGATATTTAGTCATGAATTATAAGACAGACTAATTAAGTAGATATTTAATATAACTTACCTTGGGTTCATCTGAGGGACATGTGCAGGGGATGGAGAATCAGAACTGTAGCCTTTTCCACCCAACCGAGCACAAAGGAAGTTAACTGAGGAGATGCAGCTTTCAAAGAAAATGATTTTGGCCAAAAGTCTTCAGATACTTGGCAGTCATGAGCCAGCCTCTGCCCAACTCTGACTGCATTATGTCTGTGTTTCATTGGCTTTCCTTTTTTTGTGATGGTAGTGTGTGGTTGGATCTCATCTCAAAGCTCCAACTATCTCTGAGAAATAAAAACAGGACACACTGTGAGGGAATGTGACCACCCTTCCAGTGTGTCTCTGAAGGCTTCCCCATGTCACTTTGGGTCTCATCTCTCAGGGAAACAGCCATTTCCCTGGCATTTCCATTATATATGAGGCCCTAGGACTTGATGCTGTGGGTGTGACTAGGCTTTTCTGCCATCAGAGAATCTGGTTCTGAATCTCCCATCCCATTTTCAACTCTAATTACACAGGTTGTTGTTGTTCTATCCAGATTTAGGAGATCACACTCTCTCTTTTTTGCCTTTACTCTCAGCTCAGCTTTTTTCCAGTTAATCATCTCAGGATAGGTCAGATTATAGAAGAGAAAAAAATTAAAGCTAACAATCGTCAATGATATGCATAAAAACACAAAGTAAAATCTGTTTAACAAGAAGTAAAAACAAGGTTCTCATACATCCAAGGAACTCTTTGCAGCAGTTATCCATGAACTATTGGTTCTACTAATATCCAGAAAATATAGCACCCAGTTGAATTTTTCTACACTGACTCCCTCTTCCAGTCAATCAAGAGGAAACAATATGTCATAAGACGAAATTTAGTTTTTCCTGTAAAGCACCTATCATGATGTCATGAACTCACTTTGTTTCCTGATGCCCTCCTGTTCTCTTGCAGTGCCCTCCTTCTTTTCATGGCCTAAAGATTGGCCCATCGTTCCCATGTAGTCAAGATTCCCCACAAATGAGGACTGCTTCTGTTCCTTCTGTGTTAAAAATCTGTTACATCTTCTTTCAGAAACACACATCCCACTAAGACATCTTAGCTAAGACCCACTTCAGCCTCCCATGTGCAAATTATTACATTTCCCCTTCCTGACTTAGAGTGGCTCATATTCAGGGTCTGTTACAACTCACTATCCTGATGAGGTTTCTATATTCTCCTTGCCTGGGTGACCCTCTGAGCCTAAGTTTATGTCAGCTGTTCTAAGACTTTTCTGTCCAGTTTCTCCCAGTGCTGATGCTGCCCATGAAATTGCAGTGAGGGGAGGCATTGCCATGGGTGGAGGGGAGCTTCTTAAAGAGAATATGGATTGAAGTAGCCTGAACAGGTCCTCACAGAAATGCCCACATTTCCCAGCCCAAACACCTTGCTCTTTCAAAGTCAGGGTGTCTTTTGAAGCATCTTTAAGTACTTCCCCCTCTGCCCTTGAAGATGTGCTGCTCTTATTCTCTTCTGCCAGGCCTCCTGCCTCTGCAGCCTTTCCAGCTCCTTCTGCAGTCTGCCCAGCTTTCTTTCTGCACTTCCAATTTTTCCTGTAAGCAGGACAGATTTCTTCCTTTTCACTTCTTTTCCTTTTCATATTGGCTTTCATGCAGCGCTGGGCCATGTGAAGGCACTGTCGATGATGGTGCTGTTCTGAGTAGGGTAGCTGCCTCTCCACCATCTCCTCATTGGAGACATGGCAGCTGAATCCCTCTTTAACGCTATGCTCCTCATGCACCTCGACTACCTCTCTGGAGGGGAATAATTGGCACAAGGCTACATACACAGCGGAAGCCAAGGTCGGTGGTGACCAGTCATTCTGGGGTTGCAGTGCAGAGCCTCTCCTCCTCCACATGGGCAGCATACTCAGGGTTGCAGGGCTCAGGTTCTTCCAGGAAGGGCTCCAGGGAGCTGAGCATGGACTTGGTGTTGTTTAGACTTGGTGGAGAGCCAATGGTGCTCTCTTCAGAGAGCTCAGCCTCAAAGACCTGGGGTGTTTTTCTCATGGGTGAAAATGTGTTTTTGGTTTGTCATTCAATGGCTACACCTATTACTGTGCACAGTCTGGCCCTTGATTCTTGGTAGTAGACCTGTAACTTGATGAATAAAAGGTCTTCTCAACTGGAGTAAAGGAAGAACTTTGTGAATCTTACTGGGCCTAGAGTTTGGGCATTTTTATTTCAATATTGTAGGCTGCTTGGCACTTTCTTCTTGGGTCATAGTATCTGAAAACAGAGAATTATTTCCATGAACTCTTGGGACTATGTGAGGACAGCTGTGAGCTCAAAGTCTGATGTCAGAGATCTTTGAAGGCTTCTTCATCTGTATCATCCTCAAATGTATGCAACCTCATCAGTTCATTCTCCTTCCCCAGAGCAGCCTTCCTTTGGGGATGCTATGTGGGCAATTTAATATCCTGTGTACATAATATTAATTACAGTATCACCTTATAGCAAATACATTTACTCTTCAAAAACACGGTAATATATGTTGGGATTTTGTGGTTACAATTGGAGATATATCATTTTTTATGTTCCTATAGACATTTTTAAAAACATTTTTTATTGTGGGATATAACATATACATGAAAAAGCAATTCATTTCCAAGTAAATTTTAACTACTAGTTATAGAACAGATTTTAAAATTTGACATGGGTTGCAATTCCATGATTATTCATTTTTTCTTCTAGCTACTCCAAGACACTGAAGACCAACAGAAATATCAATATAATGATTCAGCAATCACGCTCATTTGTTAAATCCTGTCTTCTCTGTTATACTCCTCCTGCTCCTTAAATAACATATATATATATATATAAGCACTAAATTTCAAAGTACATCACAACAGTTAGTTGTAGAACAGATTTCAGAGTTTGATACGGTTTATGATTCCACAATTTTAAGTTTTTATTTCTAGTTGCTCTAAGGTATTGGAGACTAAAAGAAATATTATTGTAATGATTCAGAGCTCATATGCATTTGTTAAATCTGACCTTCTCTGTATAACTCCACCACCACCTTTGATCTTTCTCCCACTCTTTAGGGGTATTTAGACTATGCCCATTCAAACTTCTTCATATTGATAGGGGCTGTCAATAATATAGGATAGAGGGATGGAACTAGTTGATATCCTGGAAAGGCTGGCCCCTCTGCATTTCAGGACTTATCTGGTCCAGGGACCCATCAGGAGTTTGTAGGTTTTAGAAAGTTACCCTAGTGCATGACACCTTAGTAGAATCTTATATAATGCCCTAGGTATTCTTTTGGATTGGCAGGAATGGTTTTGGTTGGGGGTTGGAAAGTTATGATAGGTAGAAATGTCTAACTGAAGCATGCATAAAGAATGATCTCAGCGTAGCCCCTTGGCTCTATTTGAACCCTCTCAGTCAATGATACCTTACATGTTACACTCCTTTTTTCCCTTTTTTTCAAGATGGCATTGTTGATCCAACAGAGCCAGGGCAAGGCTCATCCCTGGGAGTCGTCTCCCATACCACCAGGGAGACTTACATTCCTGGATGTGATGTTTCATGTAGGGGGGAGGGCAATGGTTTCATTTGCAGAGCTGGGCTTAAAGAGAGAGAGGCCACATCTGAGAAAAAAAAAAAAAGGTCTTCCTGAGGTGACTCTTAGGCATACCTATAGGTAGGCTAAGCCTCTCTGCTGCATATATAAGAGCTTCACAAGAGTAAGCCTCAAGATCAAGGGCTTGGCCTATTGATTTGGGTGTCCCTAATGTTTGGCACAATATCTGGGGCTTCCCCAGTGGTAACGTTTAATAGTTCCATAATTTTTCTCTAATCCCTCAAGGGACTTAGCCAATACTTTTTGATTATCTGCTTAATATATTCTGGAATGTATCCAGGCATTATGTTAAGCTATATGGGAGTAAAGGCCCTAATTCTTATTCTGGCCTCCCTGTGTTTCGATTGTTTAAATGATCTATCCAGACAGGTTGAGTTTGATTGTGTACTACAAAAAATTTAGGTATGTCCATAATAAAACTTTCAGCCTTTGGTCTCAAAGAGTAGGTGAAATTCTAAAATAGGTGAAATTCTAAGAACAGTTGAAATTCTAAAATATAGACAATGTCTTCCTTACCCCTGTATTCTGAATTATCTTAACCCCGACTGGATCAGTTTCATTTTTATCTTCAAATACCAGGTTATACATAAATAAAGCAGCCCCTCAAAATCCAAACATAACAATTACAACTCCAGATTGAATGTGACTGCTATAAGAGCTTACAATTTAAGCTCCAGTTTTCATATAAGAATTTTCTAAATAAGATCATACAGTATTTGCTCTTTTGTTTCTGGCTTATTTTGCCTCAGCAAATGTCCCACAGGTTCATACAGATCATTGCATGCCTCACAACTTCATTTGGTAGTAGGTCTACTACCAAATCACATTGGTAGTAGACCTGTAGATTGATGAATTAGAGGTCTTCTCAATTGAAGTAAAGGAAGAAGGGATGTGATTTAATCAAGAGTGGTTGTTAAACTGGATTAGCTGGAGGCATGTCTCTACCCATTTGGATGGGTCTTGATTAGTTTCTGAAGTCCTATAAAAGAGGAAACATTTTGGATAAAGTGAGAGATTTAGAGAGAGCAGAGCAGAACAATGTAGCCATAAGGAGCAGAATCCACCAGCCAGCAACCTGTGGAGATGAAGGAAAATGCCTCCCGGGTAGCCTCATGAAACAGGAAGCCAGGAGAGAAACCTAGCAGATGACAGTGTTCACCATGTGCCTTTCCAGGTGAGAGAGAAGCCCTGACTGTGTTCACCACTTGGCTTCTCACTTGAGAGAGAAACCCTGAACTTCATTGACTTTCTTGAACCAAGATATCTTTTCCTGGATGCCTTTGATTGGACATTTCTATGGACTTGTTTTAATTGGGACATTTTCTAGGCCTTAAAACTGTAAACTAGCAACTCATTAAATTTCCCTTTTAAAAAGCCACTTCATTCCTGGTATTTTGCATTCTGGCAGCTAGCAAACTAGAACACTATCTTTCACCAATCTGCTCCTCAGTCAGTGCATCTTTCAGTCACCTCCATCTACTAATCCTCATGTATAATGTCCAAAGTCAACAGTACATCAGCACTCTCAATTTTAGATAATTTCATTGTTCCCAAGAGAATGATAGCCAATAAACACACCCTCACCAAATAGAAAATCTAAACCTCCCCCTAATTCTAATCCCTCACATGACAATGTGCCCCTGATATTGCTGCAGTAATGTGGATGTTTTCCTGTTAAACATAGCCCATAGCATGTATTCTAGTTTGCTAGCTACCAGAATGCGATATCCCAGAAACAGAATGGCTTCTAAAAGGGGGAATTTATTAAGTTGCAAGTTTACAGTTCTAAAACTGTGAAAATTTTGAAATTAAAGCAAATCTATAAAAATGTCCAAATGAAGGCATCAACAAGAGGTTACCTTCACTCAAGAAAGGCTGATGAAGTTCAGGGTTTCTCTCTCAACTGGATGGACACATGTTGAAGTTTGCTAGCTTTCTCTCCCAGCTTCTTGTTTCATGAAGCTCCCCCAGGGGTATTTTCCTTCTTCGTCTCCAAAGGCCTCTGTCTGCATGGGCTCTCATGGCTCTTAAGCTTTTTCCAAAATGGTTCCCTCTTAGCTCCAGTAAGCAACCCCATCTGGAATAGGTGGAGACACACCTCCATGGAAACCATCTAATCAAAAGTTACCACAAACAGTTGGGTGGGTCACATCTCCAGGGAAACAAACAAAAAGTTCCCATCCAGCAATACTGAATAAGGATTAAAGAGGTTGGCTTTTCTGGGGTTCATGGCAGATTCAAATCAGCACAGCATGCGATAGAATTTTCCCCCTATACCCCCAAGTTATAGACTCTTTATACAAGATTTATAGTTTTTCAGTAGTTCATGCAATAACTTATTTATCTTTATAGTGTTAATTGGTGGGACACATTAGGCTATACAATGCCTTTCAATCATATTCCCCTTCAATATGGTAAGATTACTTATAGACCCATTAGTGAACGGCCTTCACTTCTATCTATTCCCTTACAATTAATTTCAACCATCTCAAGCTTCTGTGTATCTCTAGGTTCCCTATCTTCTGTATCACAAGCCTCTGATTTTACCTCTACCATTATCATAAAAGTGGAATCATACAGTATCTATTCTTTTGTATCTGGATTATTTCATTCAACATTACGTCCTCAAGGCTCAAATATCTTGTCATGTGCTTCAGGATGTCATTTGGTCTTGCTGCTGCATAATATTTCTTCATATGTATATATCACATCTTGTTAATCCACTCATCAGTTGATGGGCATTTGGACTGTTTCCATCTTTCCAATTTTTTATTCTTTTTCATCTTTTGGTGGCTGTGAATAATGCTGCGATGAACATCGATGTGCAAATATCTGTTTGTGTTACTGCTTTCAGCTCTTCTGGGTATAAACTGAGTAATGCTATTGCCATGTCATAGGGCAACTTGATATTTAGTTTCCCAAGGAACTGCCAAACTGTCTTCCATAGTGGCTGTACATTCCCACCAGCAGTGCATAAATGTCTCATTTCCTCCACATCCTCTCCAACATTTGTAGTCTCTGGTTTGTTTAATAGCAGCCATTCTTAAAGGTGTGAGGTGGTATCTCATTGTAGTCTTGATCTACATTTCCCTTATAACTAATGAAAATGAGCATCTCTTCGTGTGCTTTTTTTAATAAACTTTTTATTAATTAAAAAAATTAACAAAAAACATTAAGATATCATTCCATTCTACATATACAATCAGTAATTCTTAATATTATCACATAGTTGCATGTTCATCATTTCTTAGAACATTTGCATCGATTTAGAAAAAGAAATAAAAAGACAACAGAAAAAGAAATAAAATGATAATAGAGAAAAAAAGATTATACATACCATACCCCTTACCCCTCGCTTTCATTTACCACTGGCATTTCAAACTGAATTTATTTTAACATTTGTTCCCCCTATTATTTATTTTTATTCCATATGTTCTACTCTTCTGTTGATATAGTAGCTAAAAGGAGCATCGGACACAAGGTTTTCACATTCACAGAGT
The DNA here is from genome assembly GCA_004026745.1 of Myrmecophaga tridactyla. NCBI lineage: Eukaryota > Metazoa > Chordata > Mammalia > Pilosa > Myrmecophagidae > Myrmecophaga > Myrmecophaga tridactyla. Next base: position 49,534 of record PVIY010017214.1, read on the forward strand.
CTCATTGTGAAAGCAAATCATTGTTCAATCATCATCAAGAAATATGGCTACTGGAACACAGCTCTACATTTTCAGGCAGTTCCCTCCAGCCTCTCTGCTACATCTTGAACAACACGGTGATATCTACTTAATGCATAAGAATAACCTCCAGGATAACTTCTCAACTCTGTTTGGAATCTCTCAGCCATTGACACTTAGTCTCATTTCACTCTTCCCCCTTTGGTCGAGAAGGTTCTCTCAATCCCTTGATGTTAATTCTCAGCTCATTCTAGGGTTTTTCTCAGTCCCTTGATGCTGAGTCTCAGCTCATTCCAGGATCTCTGTCCCACGTTGCCAGGAAGGTACACATCCCTGGGA
>PVIY010017215.1:0-49933 GCA_004026745.1 Myrmecophaga tridactyla
ATAATCTTTTTTTCTCTATTATCGTTTTATTTCTTTTTCTGATGTCTTTTTATTTCTTTTTCTAAATCGATGCAAATGTTCTAAGAAATGATGAATATGCAACTATGTGATAATATTAAGAATTATTGATTGTATATGTAGAATGGAATGATATTTTAATGTTCTTTTGTTAAGTTTTTTAATTAATAAAAAAGTTTATTAAAAAAAAAAAAAAAGAGTAGCCTCCAGAGTAGCCTCTCGACTCTATTTGAACTCTCTCAGTCATTGATAACCTTATCTGTTACACTTCTTTTCTCCCTTTGGGTCAGGATGGCATTGTTGATCCCATGATGCCAGGGCCAGGCTCATCCCTGGCAGTCATATCCCATGTTGTGAGGAAGACTTTCACCCCTGGACATCACGGCCCATGTATGGGGAAGGGTAATGATTTCACTTGCAGAGTTGGGCTCAGAGAGAGGCCACATCTGAGTAACAAGAGGTCCTCTGGAAGTATAGGTAGGTTAAGCTTCTCTGCTACATAGATAAGCATCACAAAAGCAAACCTCAAAATCAAGGGCTTGGCCTGTTGTTGGGTGTCCCCATTGTTTGACACAGTGTCAGGGGTTTCCCTGGTGGTAAAGTTTAATAGTTTCATTTTTTTTCTCCCATCCTTCAAGGGACTTTGCAGGCCCTTTTAAAAATTAAAAAAATATATTTAATTTTACTTAACAAGATAGAGGCCAGGAATGCTGCTAAATATCCACAATGTACAGAACAGACATCCCCCCCAACAAACAATTATCCTGTCCAAAATATATGTGATAGTTGAAAACTCTACGATAAAAGTACGTATGATAAAATATATATTCCTATAGAATGTAGAGGAGTGGGCAGGGAAATTCATGAAAAACTTTGATGGGCACCTAAAGCATAAGCAGAGTTTGGAAACAAATAAATTTGGAAGGGGGAGATGGGGAATTAAGAAGTGTGGGCACTATGAGCATGGTTTTGCAAAAAAACATGAGATATAGTCCCCTATATGTTTGGGAACACAAATACTTTAGTATGATTAAAATTTAGGGGCAGAGCAATGGGGAAAAATGAGGCTGAAAAGGCAGGAACCAGATCACAAAAAGGCCTTACATACTTCATTTGATATTTAAGATTAAGTTGATATTTAAGATTTAAGAAAAGAAATCAAGCTAATCATCCTGAAGCATTGTGGATAATGGTTTCTGGGCAAAGACCATTTAGGAAACTTCTGGAATAATCCAGACCAGATACAACCAGAGCCAAAATCAAAGCACTGAGAACCAATATAGAAGGATGGTCAAGTGTGATGCCAGGCTTTAGCGACTGAATATGAAAAGAGAAAATAAGGCCTAATTCCAGCTTTCAAACACCATTCACAGAGAACAGAAGAACATTTAGTAGAAAAGTGATGAAAGATAATGCCATGCCATTAAGAGTTATGTAAGAATATAGACGAAATTACTATTAGACCACTTATCAGTAATATCTATCCTTCTTGGGCTTACAACTGATTATCATCCTTCAAACAATGACAAAAATATTTTTTTCTACCACTTCTCTACCATATTTTTATCCTTGTAATGTCTCATGTTAGGAGCGTCTTTTTCTTACTCATAGTAGGCCCAGGATTACACTGATAGTTCAAATTCTGAGATAACAGGGTAGGGGCACACACATCTGTAGTCTTAGGGTGGGGGATGGCCATACCAGAAGACCGATCAGGTGCTTAGGCAGTTGGGGTTTTAAGCTTTATCAGCTTAGTGCAACCTCCCCAACCTCTGGGGATGGGAGAGAGATTGGGTTAAACTACATGGACATTAATTCTACCAATCATACCTAGGTAACGAGACTCCATATAAACTCAGAACATTTGAAGCTCCAGTGAGCTTCCATGGTTGATAATGACATCACTGTGTTGGGATAGTGACACATTCTGACTCCATGTGGAAAGACATTCCTGCTTGCTGTTTGAGACCCTCCTAAACCTTGCCCTATGTGTCTCTTCTTTTGGCTTATTTGTATCCTTTTACTACAGTAAAGCTAGAATCATAAGTACAGTGATTTCAGCGAGTTCTATGAGACGTCCTAGTGAATTACTGAACCCAAGTAAGTAGTGGGACACCTACCAATTTGTAGTCTGAGCCCCAGAACTTGTGACTTGTTTGAAGGCCAATCTTGCAGAGGATTGCCCATAATCTGAGGGGTCTGCCCTAACTTCGGAGAGTTAGTCAGAAGTGAATTGGGTTACTACAGTATTTGCAGTTGATGTCAGAAGCCAATGGAAGTTGACAGAAGTTTTTCCAACTTTTATATTTCATCCTACTGCCAGGTATTTTCCTGTTGCATTATTTTCATTAAAATAAAACACAAACAATGTTTTCATTTTATTATTTAAACAATGGTTCAATGTTTTAAAATTCAAGACACTCTGAATTAAAATTTTTAAGATAAAAAGATTAATAAAAATAAGTTTGCTTTTCAAAATGTAACTTTGTAACAGCAAGGTTGAAAAGTGATAGTTTCCTGTTAAAACATCAGCACTTTAACAAAACTAAAGGAATGTTTATACAGAGAGCTAATTCAGGAAGGTGATAAGTTCTAATGACATTTTAATAAAATAAGTGAAATATTCACTGGATCTTGACTAAGTTTTCAACATGCCATTTGAAATAAACTACCTTTGAAAATAAGGGTTTTATAAAATCATTCAATATAATCTCTGAATAGTATTTAGATAACATAAGACTTGATTTAAATATACCAGACAAATATTTACAATTAGCAAAATAAAATCCAGTAAAGCAATTTGCATCTGAAAGTCCAATATTCTGGTCCACCGGATTTTAATTTTTTTTTCTAAGGACAACAGATAAACAAATCTATTGGGGTATTCAACATATCAGAATTAAAACTACCTATTTATAATTATTAACTTTCAACAATATGATTCATTACTGAACACCAATATGGTATTTTTATTTTTAGTAATCATCTTATGTGAAATGACAAATGAAAACAAACTTCTCAAAAATACCGTGTCACCAAGTTCTTCGTCAGTTACTATGCTAAATAATGATTCACTAAAAAGCCTATATACACAACAGACATGATTAAACATTTTCAAATTAAACTGAAATAAGTTATAAAACTTTATTCTTCCTTTTTACAAAAAGAAAATTTCAAAAATAAAAGGATAAATTTAATGCTAAACATTTCCTTGTTGCTTTGAATTGTTCTCTAATATGATTTATTTAATCGCTTCTTTAGGTTTTCAAGGTGATCCACATTAACATCTTGTAATGCTAGTACCATCGCTTTGGACAAAGAGGGATTAAATGAAATAGTCATTAAACAGCACAAGTCTATTAGATCTCTCTGACATTTCTGCAAACCTTCCAAGAACTTTTGGTACTGAAGAGGATCCTTTTTTAGTTTTTTCATTTCTGGTACTGAAAACCCTATTAGACTAGTAAGTATTCCATCTACAAAGTCTACATCTAGATATGCAGTGCCATCAGAAACCTTCGCAGTTATATGCCAAATGCCACCAAAACTTGAAAGATTTCCAGTTAAAGTTACAATAAATGCTTTGACTTTCACTGTTATAACTTCCTTTGGTTTGCTGGCCATTAGAACAGACAAATAGATAAACGGTGGAGAATACACGTCCATGGCGATAGAAAGATTAGTGCTATTCTCTGATGATCTTAAAGAACAAGTCTGTAAATGGTGTTCATTTTCACTGGAAATCTGTGAAGTTCTTTTTGGAACATAATTAACCAACTCTCTATTTAATATTTTATGAGTTAAGGAATGTCCATCTGAACTACTGACTGTTTGTTTAACTTTATCACCTGCCTTTGAGTTCCTATCTTTATTGGTAAAATCAGAGGGTAGGGATATGTTATGATGAACTGAAAAAACATTACTGTCTCTAGCAGACAGACAACCAAAAGACTTCCCTTCATCAGTCATTTGCTGAGATAAGTTTTTTTCATTCCAATTATTGTTTTCATTTTTGCAAATCAAAGGAAAGTTATCCAGAGCATTAGATTTACATGAAATTTCCTCTCTACTTTCATCTGTGTTTTTATTCAAAGTTAACAGCCGTGATTCTTTAATCTCCATTTGCTCTTTCTGGACAGTTTCTTCTAAAAGCAAGACCTCCTCCAACGAAAAGTCATCTAAATCTCCATCAGTGAGATGCATTGACTGATTTGGTGGTTCCTCCTTGAACCTTGGAGAAATAATAGATTCTGGCTCAAAACTTGACTGTCTTGTGACAGTAGTATTTGAAGAGCTACCTGTGCTGAAACATCTTTCCAAAGAGGTATCATTATTTGCTGCAAGTTCATCATTTTCGTCAAGACTTGCCAAGAGTTCTTCATCAGAAGGTCCTAACGAAGGATCTAGAACATCTGTAATTCTGGGGATGCTTTGGTTAGAATTATTTGGGATGATTGAAACTAAAGGATCAGGTTGTTCTCCAATTAATCTTGCAAGCATTTTTTCTTGGGCATATTCGTCTAAAAGAGCATCTACTTCTCCTCCCAACACCTTAACATTTTCTGGTTTCAACAAAAGAACACCAAGACGGAAAGAAATGTTCCCATAAATCAAAATTTTTGTACCTGGCGGAAGATCACTATGAAGAGCTGGAACAGACTGATATTCCATTCCCTGCATTTGTACAATCCCATCAGTTATCTGAAGCATCAACATTCGTGAAGGCTTTGCCTCCCAAGGTTTTTGGGTCACTCGTGTTTCAGCTGTAACTAGATCATTTGCTGTATTCTTTCCTCTCAACTTTTGTATTTGGGAATAAGCAGGCTGACTTACATCAACCAATGAATTAATCTGCAGAGCATAAAATCCCTTCAGCTCTCCTTTTGGAACTTCTAAAATGCTGTCAGGCAAAAGAGGGTGCTCTAAATCTCTCAGATCAGTAAGGAGCCATTGTTCAAACACTTGTTTATTCATTTGTGCCTGGCTCAAATTAGCGTTATTATTTTCTTCTTGGATCCAGTTAATACAAGCTTCCAGCCACATGAGAGGTACTTTAACATGCCACGTAGCTGAAAGCCAGGTTTCAGCTCTTAATGCAATATCAGCTACACTCATTTCTTTTAAGTAAAAGGAATAATATGCATCGATTGCCTGAAAAAAACAAAAGTGATAATTCAGTACATTTATAAAATTCTCTACAATGCACAAACAGGCAAAATTACAGCTGTAGTTTTTTAACTTTAACATTTTAACATTTTTTACTTTCTACAAAATTCAATCACCACAATTAATCGGGTGGTATAATGGTATAATGAGAAAAGCAAATGGTTTTGAGACAGATATATCTACATTTGATAGCTAGCACTAACAAATTACAAGCTATGTGAACTAGTATAAATTTCTTTACTTCTCTAACTTGGCCTTCTCATCTATAAAATTATCAGTACTACCTTCTATCTTCAGGGGTGGTTGTGAGAATTACATGAATGATACTTGTAAAGCATAATGTGAAACCTATAGAAGATACTTGGTAAATAGTAGTTATTATATTAATATAACAATCATATTCTAATAATATAAAATTTGGTTAAGAAGCAGTGCTTACTAAGGTTCTTTTCACATCTACAATTCATTCTCTATTAAAACTTTTACTACCTGTACCCATTTAGCACTTAGATATGTGATCTAAGGATAAAACTATAACAAGTAACAGTAGGCTCTGAGGTGTTATGAAGTGTTTTATATTTATTTGGCTAAATATCCTCAACAGTCTTGCCAGGTAAATATACTTACTTAGCAAAACACTGAGGACTAATTTGTCCTGTGTTCACACTGATGAAGATGTTTAAGGGCTAGAATTTATAAAAAGTTTTAAAACGTCCAATAAGAAAACTTACCCCTTGGGACAGAAGCACAGGATTTGATGATAAGATTTGGAGCTGGTTGTTTGGTAGAGTACTTCTAAACTCTACTGTTCAGATATGGCTCTGGGAGCTAAGATAAGAAGCAGTAAGAGTTATAAGAAAAAAGCTGGTCTGTTTATGAGTGCAGAGTTTGATGGTATGGTACTTGGGGAAGTTGTGATCAATCAGAGTAAAGCAATATAGAATAAAAACATGAGGTTTACAGTGAGATAATTACAAAAAAGTGACCTTGAGAAAGTTACATACTCTTTCTGTTTCCTTATGTACATTCTTACCACATAGGCCTACTGTGAAAATTAAAGAAGATAACAAAGACAGAATATACTGTTGCAGTTCAAAGTCAGCTCTGGTACCAAACTATCTTTGACTTATAAACTCTGTGCCCTAGAAAAGTTATTTAACTTCAGGGTAACCTACTTATTTCATCTGTAAAAGGAGAATAATAGCATTTTCCTCATAGGTTTGTTATGAGGATCAAGTTATTAACTGGCCTACAATGGTACCTGGCAAAAGGCAAACTTTAAAAATTGCAGTTAAAATGTACAAATTGAAAAATGTTTTTGCATGAGGAAGGAATGTCAATATTGCAAGGTGTTGAAAACAGATGGTAATTCATATTTTAAAACTTTAACTTATGTGTGAGACTAAAGCAAAAAATGCTTATTTGGTACAAAATTTATATTTTGACTACTGCATCTCCTAATATAACTGAACACCATAAGTACATGGAACCTTGAGTAGTGCATGAGATTTTGTAGGTTTGTCCAGAGTGATGCCCAGATAAATCCCAGAGTGATTTGAACAGCGAATAAAAAAGTACTTGCAAAGTCCCCTTGGGGAAATGGTGTGTGAAAGAGGGAAAGTTCAACTTCCCCATTTGGTGAAGGCCTTATATTCTTGCAAGCAGTGAGGACCACAAAATCAATAGGTCAAGCCCTCAATCTTGGAGTTTGATCATATGAAATTTATCCTCGCAAAGGATAGGCTAAGCCTACTTAAAATTAGGCCTAACAGTCACCCCCAGAGAACCTCTTCTGTTAGTCAGATGTGGCCTATCTCTCAGCCAACACAGCAAGCAAACTCACTGCCCTCCCCGTCTCTACATGGGACATGACTCCCAGGGGTGTAAACTTCCCTGGCAACGTGGAACAGAAATCCTAGAATGAGCTGGGACCCAGCATCAAGGGATTAAGAAAACCTTCTCGACTGAAAGGGGGAAGAGAGAAATGAGATAAAATAAAGTGTCAGTTGCTGAGAATTTCAAATAGAGTCAAGAGGTGACCCTGGAGGTTATTCTTATGCATTATATAGACAACCCCTTTTTAGTTTAAGGTGTATTAGAGAGGCTAGAGGGAAGTGCCTGAAACTGCAGTGCTGTGCTCCAGTAGCCATGTTTTTTAAGATGATTGTATAATGATACAACTTTTGCAAGTGACTGTGTGTGAAAACCTTGTTCTGATGCTCCTTTTATCTACGGTACGGACAGATGAGTAAAACATATGGATTAAAAATAAATAATAGGGGGAACAAATGTTAAAATAAATTGGGTAGAGGGAAATACTCGTGGTCAATAAGAGGGAGGGGTAAAGGGTATGATATGTATGAGTTTTTTCTTTTTATGTCTTTTTCTGGAGTGACGTAAATATTGAGAAATGATTGTGGTGATGAATATACAACTATGTATGTGATGATACTGTGAGCCACTGATTGCACACCAAGTATGGAATGTTCACATGTTAAGAATGTTCATGTCATATGTTGATTGACTTTATTAATAAAAATTAAAAAAAAAAAAAGCAAACCTGCAGTTATAGTTATTTTAGATTAAATGACCAGTCCCTACTTTGGGTAAAATCCTGAACTGCTAAGAAATTAGAGAATGGATAGTTGTCCTGAATTCTCAAACAGGAAAATAATACAACCACCTGCTAATTAAGGAGCCTGAACCCTGACAATGCTAATGTGATTCACCTTAAGCGGCTGCTGTAGCAACAAAACTATTTTACATTGTATCTAACAAAACAACAGCTGAAAGAAATGCAGCATGTGGCTAAGAAGCAGAAGGAAACTAAAACTTCACAGTTCCTTGCTAACCCTAAAGTTGCTGGCTGGGCATCTTTTTAATCTATTTCTCAGTGACAAGGACCCTTTATCTTTCCTCTTAACTTTTCTTTCTCTTTTGTTCTGTACTTCTGTTTTCCCCTTAGCCTAGACTAGAGATTCTAGAGATAGCTCAATTTTCTACTTTCTCACTCACCAACTTGAAATGATTTCAAAATTCAATTGGACACAAGCCCCAATCTGTGCCAAAAGGTTTAATCTCTCAACTCCATTGAAACTTTCACATGACGGCTGGTTTTCTAAAAAACAATTTAGATTATCATTACTCTTTTGCTCAAAAATCAGCCCAGGACTAAGGTAAATCAGAATACATAGGTAAGGATGATGTTTAGTATTTTAGAACTTCACCTACTGTATGAGACCTCAGGAAGACAGGTTTATTTTGTTCAAAACCTAAATTTTCTGTAGCACATAATCTAATTTAGCCTGTACGGATAGCTCATTTAAACAACCCAAACACATGGAGCCCAGAATGGGAACCAGGGCTTGTAATTCTACATAGCTTAAGGTAATACCTGGATACACAGCATGTTGGGCAGTTAATTAAAAAGTATTAGCAAAGTCTCCCCCTCTAGGTGGGATATGAATCCCAGGGTTGTAAATCTCCCTGGCAATGTGGGACAGAAATCCTGGCATGAACCAGGACCCGAGGATAGAGAAAACCTTCTCGACCAAAAAGGGAAAGAAAGAAATGATAAAAAATAAAGTGTCAGTGGCTGAGAGATTTCAAACAGAGTCGAGAGATTATCCTGGAGGTTATTCTTATGCATTATATAGATATCCTCTTTTTAATTTATGGTGTATTGGGGTGGTTAGAGGGAAGTACCGGAAACTGTTGAGCTGTGTTCCAGTAGACTTTTTTCTTGAAGAGACTGTATAATGATATAGCTTTTACAATGTGATTGTGAAAACCTTGTGTCTGATGCACCTTTTATCTAGAGTATGGACAGAGTAAAAAATATGGATAAAAAATAAACAATAGGGGAACAAAGGTTAAAATAAACTAAGTAGACTGCAATACTAGTGGCCAATGAGAGGGAAGGTAAGGGGTATAGTATGTATGAGTTTTTCTTTTTTATTTATTTTGCTGGAGTGATGCAAATGTTCAAAAAAAAATGATCATGGTGATGAACACACAACTATGTGATAATATTGTAAGCCACTGATTGTATATCATATACAGAATGTTTATATGTCAAAAATGTTTGTATGTTTGTTTGTTAAGGTTTTACAATACAAATATTAAAAAAAAAAAAAAAAGAAAAAGTATTGGCAAAGTCCCTTGAGGGAAAGGAGAAAAATATGGAACTTATACTAAGCTTTATCATTGGAAAACCCCTGATACTGTCTCAAACATTAGGGACTCCCAAGTCACTGGGCCAAGCCCCTCTCACCATGAGGCTTGCTCTTGTGAAGTTTATTTCTTTAGTGGAAAAGCTAACTCTACCTATAGTTATACTTAAGAATTACTTACAGAAAATCACTTTTGTTGCTCAGATGTGGCCTCTCTCTCTCCCTAAGCTCAACTCTGCAAGGAAAATCATTGCCCTCTCTCTATGTGGGACATGACATCCAGGGGTGAAAGTCTCCCTAGCAATGTGGAATATGACTCCCAGGGATGAGCCTGGCCCTTGGCACAATAGGATCAACAATGCCTTCCTGAACAAAAGGGGGAAAAGAAGTGTAACAAATAAATATCAGTGGCTGAGAGAGTTCAAATAGAGTCAAGAGGCTATTCTGGAGGCTACTATTATGCAAGCTTCAGTGAGACTTGGCTACCTATCATAGTTTGCCAAATCCCCAACCAAAACCATTCCTGCCAATTCTAAAACACCCAGGGCTTTATGTGAGATTCTACAAAGGTTCCATGTACCATGAGTACTTTCCAGAAACAAACAACCTCCAGATGGGTTCCTAGGCCAGGTAAGTCCTGAAATTCAGAGGGGCCAGCCTCTCCAAAAATATCTACTACTTCCTTCTACTTCCATCCCCCATCCCATATTATTGACACCCCTTTCCACATGAAAAAGTTAGAGTGGGCAGAGCCCAAATACCCCCCAAAACTGGGAAGGATCAAAGGCGAAGGTGTTATAACAGAGATGAAAGGACTTAACAAATGAATATGACTGAATCATACTGATATTTCTTTCAGTCTCCAGTGTTTTGGAGCAACTACAAGGAAAAATCTGTAATCCATACCAAACTATGAAATGTGTTCTATAACTACGTGTTACAATGTACTTTGAAATATATTGCTTTTTCGGTAATATATTACAATAAAAAATGTTAAAAACAACAACAAAAAAGAATTCAACAACAAAAGAAACCAGCCTAAGTTTCCTATTCCCTACTAAACAAAGTCTAGATTTCTTACTGTGCTGGTTTGAAAGGAAGCATGTCCCCTAAGAAAAGCCATGTTTTAATATAAATCCCATTTCATAAAGGTAGAATAATCCCTATTCAATACTATATATTTGAAACTGTAACGAGATCATCGCCCTGGTTGATGTGATTTAGTCAAGAGTGGTTGTTAAGGGCGGCTGCAGTGGCTCAGCAGGCAGAGCTCTGACCTGCCGTGCTGGAGGTCTGGAGTTCGATCCCTGGCGCCTCCTGCCCATATGCAAATTAAAAAAAAAAAAAAAAGAGTGGTTGTTAAACTGGATTAGGTGACGATATGTCTCCACCCATTTGAGTGGGTCTTGATTAGTTTCTGAAGTCCTATAAAAGAGGAAACATTTTGGAGAATGAGAGATTCAGAGGGAGCAGCACCACGAAGCAGAGACAACCAGCCAGTGACCTTTGGAGATGAAGAAGGAAAATGCTTCCCGAGGAGCTTCATGAAACAGGAAGCCAGGAGAGAAAGCTAGCAGATGATGCCATGTTCGCCATGTTCCCTTCCAGCTGAGAGAGAAGCCCTGACTGTGTTCGCCATGTACCTTCTCATTTGAGAAAGAAACCCTGAACTTCATCGGCCTTCTTGAACCAAGGTATCTTTCCCTGGATGTGTTTGATTGGACATTTCTATAGACTTGTTGTAATTGGGACATTTTCTTGGCCTTAGAACTGTAAACTTGCAACTCATTAAATTCTCCCTTTTAAAAGCCATTCCGTTTCTGGTATATTGCATTCTGGCAGCTAGCAAACTAGAACACTTACTATGACATTTTAAATGCTCCATGCTCTATCTGCCACTCAGTTTCATTTCCTATTAATGATGATGACGGTATGATTAACTTAGTGTTTATTATTTGGCATACACTATACTAAATATTTTTATGTTTTCATTTACTACAACAGTGTATTATTATTCCTATTGTATTAAACAAAGAAATGGAGGCTAAGAGAGGTTAAAGCAACTTGCTCAAAGTCACACAGTAAGAGCAGATTTAAACCTAAATCTATTAAACACTTAGCTACTATTGAACACAAAAGGTTTACATTTAAATTTAGAGAGTTTAAAGCCTTAAGAATTGCTTTCACATTACCTCATTTAATTGTAACCTATATTATTTCATGCATCCCTCACTACAATCAGACTAAACTACTCTTTGTCCCTTCCCCAAAATACCATGCACTCAGGTTGCACCCTGAGTCTTAAAGCTCTTACTCCTTTCAAGGTACATGGAAATGCTAATAATCTTTCAAGAATCATGTCAAATGCTACCTTCCATGAAGAATTCCCATCTATTTCTATATTCCTGCAGCATCTGTGTTGCAAAAAACATTTGTATAATAAAATGTTTCATTACATTGGTCACCTCTGTACACTCCTTACTATATATAAACCCCTTGAAGCTGTGCTTATTCATCTTTCAGTCTCCGCAGATAGTATACACTGAGTGAATGAAGTTCCCTGTGTTGATAAAAGGAACTTTCTGACATGTCAAATTCCTAAAGGAGGTTTGGTGAACAAGCACTATTGGAGGAGAACGATACTATTAATCTCTGGCATATGAAATGTGGATATAAAACAATGACATGACTTTTGCTTGTGCTTAAAAAAATACTTTATTTCCTTGGAGGCCTATCCACACATCACACGCTAAAACTAAAGAAATGCCCAGGAGTTCCTAATGCAGAATATAGAGACCTACACCAAGGAATTACCTCCTGACTGCACAGACCAGAAAAATTATATCCTGAAGGGTCCATAGGGATAGACTTCATCAAAATTAAAAACTTTTTACATCAAAGGACATTATCAAGTGAAATGACAGCATAAAGAATGGAATGAAATAATCATTAAATATATAGTTGATAAAGTTTTAATATCAATATATAAAGAACTCCTAAAATTCAACAACAAAAAGACAAATAACCCAATGAAAAAATTGGGCAAGGGATTTGAATTGTTCCAACAAAGATAAACAGATGGCCAATAAGCACATGAAAACATGTTCAACATCACTGGTCATCAGGGAAATGCAAATCCAAACTATAATGATTCCGTCATAGCCATCAGAATGGCTGCTATCAAAAAAAAAAAAGAAAAACAGAAAAATAACAAGGGTTAGCAAGGATACAAGGAAGTTGAAACCCTTATACACTATTGGTATGACTGGAAAACGATGTGGTCATTGTGGAAATCAATGTGGTTGTTCAGCAGAACGTTGAACACAAGAGTTATCATGTGACCTAGCAATCCACTTCAGGTATACGTACAAAAGAACTGAAAGCAGAAACTTAAGCAGATATTTGCACATACTTGTTTATAGTGACATTTTTCACTGCAGCCAAAAGGTAGAACCCAAATGTCCATCAGCAGATGACAGGATAACAAAATGTAATACATACATACAACAGAATATTATTCAGCTGTAAAATGAACGAAGTTCTGTAGTAAATGACTTAAAATTTTTAGAATACAATGAGTGTCTTTTCCTAACAGATTAGTGCCTTTTTATTTTTGTATTCCATTTTATGTTACTGATTCCAGCATCAAAACCCTTGTTTTCCAGGGCCTGTTCATACACTGACTCAAAAAAATGTTCATCAGCCAGCGGGGGGCAGCAGAAAAACAAAAAAATGAAGTTCTGATACCACCACCATATGAATGAAACCTGAACACATGTTGAGTGAAATAAGTCAGACAAAAAGGGACAAATATTGTATTTTGTTTATAAGAAATAGCTAGAATATACAAATTCACAGAAACAGAAAGTTGAGTATAGGTTACCAGGGGCTGGGGGTGGGGGAATGGGAAAGTAATTCATAATGAATATAGGGTTTCTACTTGGGATGATGGGAGTAGGAGGTGGTAAGGATAACACAACATTGGGAATGTGATTAATTCCACTATATTGTATGCTTGGGAGTTACTGAGAAAAGTTCATGACTAATATGCTTTCACAATTAACTAGAGACAATGACTATTAAATACAATAATGATCCTGGACTGGATCTAGCAATGAAGGAGAAAAAGCCCAAAGGACTTTATTGGGTCAAAAGAAAAACTGGAAACACTGTAAGCTTTATGTCAATGTCAAATATTTGAACTTGATAACCGTACTTAAGGTGATTACAAAAGTGAATATCCTTGTTCTCACGAAATGTACAAGGAAGTATAAAGTGTTCAAGGAGCATGATCTATATACAACCTACACACAAAAGTTTAGAAAATAGATATAAAGATAGCTAGCCAGATAGATAAATGAATTGACAGAATGATATGCTAAATGTGGCAAAATGTTTAGAAGCTGGTAGATCTGGGTATTTGGATGGGGGATATGCTGGAGCTCTCTCTCTGAGTTTTGTATTAATTTTGCAACTGTCCTGTAAATTTGAAAATCTTTCAAAATAAAAATTTGTTTTTTTTTTTTTTTTTAAAAAAAGGGCACTGGGGGGGAATTGTGCAAAGACGGCAGAGTAGAAAGCGTCAGGAATCAGTCCCTCCACCAGAACAACAATTAAACAGACAGGAATTATCTCAATCAACTATTTCAAAACTCTGCTATACAGAAGAACACTGTACAGCATCCACGGGGAAGCAGAAGGAAGAAGCTACTAAATATAGTAAACTGCTACACACTGTAAGTTACTGGCACCCATCACCCACCCAAATTTTCCACACTAATGCAAGGTATTAAGAATAGGATGATGTATGGAACTCTGTATTTTATGCATGATTTTTTCTATAAACCTACAACTTATCTAATTAAAAAAAGAAGAAAACAAGCAAACTCACCACCTTCCCTGTCTACATGGGACATGACTCCAAGGGGTGTGGACCTTCCTGGCAACATGGGACAGAAATCCTAGAATGAGCTGAGACTCAGCATCAAGGGATTGAGAAAACCTTCTTGACCAAAAAGGGGAAGAGTGAAATGAGACAAAGTGTCAATGGCTGAGAGATTCCAAACACAGTCAAGAGGTGAGAGGTTATCCTGGAGGTTATTCTTACACATTAAGTAGATATCACTCTGTTGCCACTGACACTGTCTCATTTCATTCTTCCCCCTTTTGGTCCAGAAGGTTTTCTCAGAGTCAGAGGTTATCCCGGAGGTTATTTTTTTACGCATTAAGTAGATATCACCTTGTTAAAGTGTAACAGAGAGGCTGGAGGGAACTGCCTGAAAAGGTACAGCTGTGTTCCAGTAGCCATGTTTCTTGAAGATGATTGTATAATGATACAGCTTTCACAATGTGACTGTGTGATTGTGAAAACCTTGTGTCTGATGCTCCTTTTATCTACCTTGTCAACAGATGAGTAGAACGTACGGAATAAAAATAAATAATAGGGGAAACAAATGTTAAATTAAATTTAGTTTGAAATGGTAGTGATCAATGAAAGGGAGGGGTAAGGGGTATGGTATGTATAAATTTATTTTCTGTTTTCATTTTATTTCTTTTTCTGAATAGATGCAAATGTTCCAAGAAATGATCATGATCATGAATATGCAACTATGTGATGATACTGTGAATTATTGATTATATATGTAGAACTGAATGATCAAAATAGAAATATTTGCATTTGGTTAGGTGTTTTTTGGTATTTAAAAAAATAAAATAAAATAATTAAAAAAAAAAAGAAGGCGCTCAAGGAGACACAGCCATATGCCTTGTCAAGGACTGCTGGAAACCAGCCCCAGAACACCAGTCTCTAAGAAGAAAGCTTTGCCTTGATGTCCTTATTTGGACTCTCTTTTACCTGCAGAACCATATGCAAATAAATACCCATTTAAACAAACAAAAAAAGAACAGGATGATATATGGAACTCTGTATTTTATGCATGATTTTTCTATAAACCTACAACTTATCTAATTAAAAAAAGAAGAAAGACTTTAAATCAGAGATCAAACATCAAAATTGGAAGTACAAGAAAAAGAGCAAATTAAACCCAAAGCTAACAGAAAAAAGGAAATAACAAACATAAGAGCAGAGACAAATAAAATAGAGACTAAAAAACAACAGAATGAACAACAGAATATGATTCTTCACAAATTCAACAAAACTTTAGCTAGACTGACAAAAATAGAGAGGACACAACTAAATAAAATCACAAATGATAAAGGAACATTACTACTGACCCCAATAAAATAAAGAGGTCTTTAAGAGGATACTATGAACAACTGTATGCCAACAAATTAGATAACCAAGATGAAATGGACAAATTCCTAAAAACATACAAACTACCTACACTGACTTGACGAAATACAAGGTCTCAATGAACCAATAATTAGTCACGAGATTGAATTAGTAATCAAAAACCTCCCAAAAAAGAGAACCCAGAACAGATGGTTTCACAGGGGAATTCTACTAAAAATTCCAAGATTTCACATCAAATGTGCTCAAACGCTTCAAAAAAAAAAAAAAACACTGAACACAAGGGAACATTCCCAGATTTATTCTACAAGGTTAGTATTACCTTCATACCAAAGGTGAATAAAGATACAAGAAAAGAAAATTGCGGGACAATATCTCATAAGGATATTGATGCAAAAGTCCTGAACAAAATACTAGCAAACCAAATTAAAAGTATATACTTTGACCAAGTGAGATTTATTCCAGGTATAAAAGGGTAGTTCAGCATAAGAAAATCAATTAACATAATACACCACTGACACAGTAAAGGGAAAAAAAAACATGATAATCTCAAAGATGCAGAAAAGACATTTAACAAATCCACTACCTTTTCTTGATAAAAACTTAGAAAACTAGTAGTAGAAGGAAACTTTCTTAGCATAATGAAGGGCATATGTGCCATAAAGAATTTATGTACCCTAGAAAAGCCATGTTTTAATTCTATCAATCTTATGGGAGCAACCATTTCTTCTAATCCCTATTCAGTACTATAGGCTGGAAACTTGATTACATTATCTCCACAGAGATGTGACTCAACCCATTACAGGTATTAAGCTTGATTAGATGAGTCGTGCCTCCACCCATTCTACATGAATCTTGATTAGTTTACTGGGATCCTATAAAAGAGGAGACATTTTTGGAGAGAATGCTTTTTGAGAACAATGAGAAAGCCACAGAAGAGCTGAGCAGAGCCATGAGGCCGAAAGAACCACACAGTCCACCAGCCAGTGACCTTTGGAGATTCTGAGAGCAGAGAAGAACAACAGAATGACAAGAGCCCTGAAGCAGAGTCCACTAGTCAGTGACCTCTGGAAATGAAGAGAATGCCCCTGGGCTTCATGAAACAAGAGGCCTGGAGAGGAGGCTAGCACACAACGCTGTGTTTGCCATGTGCCTTTCCAGATGAGAGAGAAACCCAGATCGTGTTCGCCATGTGCCTTTCCACTTGAGAGAAAAACCCTGAACTTCATCGGCCTCCTTGAATCAAGGTATCTTTCTCTGGATGCCTAAAATTGGACATTTCTATAGACTAGCTTTAACTGGGACATTTTCATGGCCTTAGAAGCGTAAACTTGTAACTTATTAAATTCCCCTTTTTAAAAAGCCATTCCATTTCTGGTATATTGCATTCCAGCAGCTAGCAAACTAGAACAACACATATGAAAAGCCAAAAGCAAGCAACTTAATTAATGGTGAAAGACTGAAGCTTTCCCTCTAACATCAGGAACAAGACAATGATACCCATAGTCACCGCTGTTATTCAACACTGTACTAGAAGTTCTTGCCAGAGCAATTAGTCAAGAAGAAGAAACTGGAAACTAGAAAGGAAGAAGCAAAACCTTCTCTATTTGCAGAAGACATGCTCTATACAAAAAATCCTGAAAAATTCACAAGAATGATCCTAGAGCTAATAAATGAATTCAGCCTAGTGCCAGGTTACAAAATGAACACATAAAAGCCAATATACTTTCTATACAGTAGTAATGAACAATCTGAAGAAGAAATCAAGAAAAAAAATTCTATTTACAATAGCAAGTAAAACAAATATCAAGGAATAAATCTAATCAAGAATTAAAGACTTGTCATAGACAGAAAACTAAAAGAAATCAAAGACGCAAATAAATGGAAGGACTTTCCACGTTCATGGAAGACTAAATATTGCTAAGATGTCAATTATACCTAAAGGGATTTACAGATTCAACATATTTCCAATCAAAATTCCAACAACCTTCTTTGCAGAAATAGAAAAGCTAGTCATTAAATTTGTACAGAAGGATAAGTGACCCCAACAGCCAAAACTACCTAAAAAAATAAGAAAGATATGGGAGGATTAAAGATTCCTGATGTTAAAACTTATTACAAAGTCACAGTAACCAAAACAGCATGCCATACAGACCAATGAAATCAAACTGAGAGTTCAAAAAGCAACCTTCAATCAAAAAGCAACTTTTTGATTTTTGACAAGGGGCAAACATCACTCAATTGTGAAAGACATTCTCTTCAACAAATGGTGTTGGGAAAACTGGATCTCCATTTACAAAAGAATGAAGGTGGACCCCTATCTCTGACATCTTGAGGCAAAATTTATGGGATGCAGCAAAGGCAGTGCTAAGAGGGAAATTTATTGCCATAATGCCTATATCAAAAAAGAAGAAAGGGCAAAAATCAAGGAATTAACTTTCTCTAGAAAGAACTAGAGAAAGAACAGCAAACTAACCCCAAAGCAGGCAAAAGGAAAGAAATAATGAAAATTAGAGGAGAAATAAATGAAACTGAGAACATGAAAACAGTCGAGAAAATAAAAAAAGAACAGAATTTGGTTCTATGAGAAAATCAATAAGATTGATGGACTCATATTGTGTTACAGATTTCTAAGGGCTCATTTACAATGAAGGACGTCAGTCCTTTGATTTTCATTCATTGAACATGAAATACCATGTGTTAACACTTTTTTTTTTTTTTACCATTCTTTCTGTTTCATTTGTGGTTGTACAGAAGTTATGTATTCATATACAATCATTTGGTATTGTATGGCTTTTGAGTCTTGTATACTTAAAAATATTTACATCAGTTGCACACGTATGTTTGTGTTGCATTTTTGGTCATTTTCTTATGTATGAGTCATTACTTTGGTTCTAAAGCATTAAATTTTCAAACTTAAAAAACAAAAAAAAAAGATTGATGGACACTTAGCAAGGTTGACAAAAAGAAGAGAGAGGATGCAAATAATTAAAATCAGAAATGGAAGAAGAAACATAACCACTGACCCCCACAGAAATAAAGGAAGTAATGACAGGATACTATCAACACCTTTATGCTAATAAATACAACAATGTAGATAAAAATGGACAACTTTCTAGAAAGGCATGAACAACCAACATTGACTGGAGAAGAAACAGATGACCCCAACAAACCAATCACAAGTAAAGAAACTGAATCAGTCATTAAGAAGGTCCCCAAAAAGAAAAGTCCAGGACCAGACGGTTTCACATGTGAATTCTACCAAACATTCCAGAAAGAATTACTACCAATTCTGCTCAAATTCTTCCAAAAAATTGAAGAGGAGGGAAAGCTACCTAACTCATTCTACAAAGCTAACATCACCCTCACATCAAAGCCAGACAAAGATATTACAGAAAAAGAAAACTACAGACCAATCTCTAATGAATATAGAGGCAAAAATCCTCAACAAAATTCTAGCAAATGGAATCCAGCAGCACATTAAAAGAATTATACACCATGACCAACTAGTATTCATACAAGACATGCAAGAATGCATCAACATAAGGAAATCAATTAATGTGAAATACCATATCAACAAATCAAAGCAGAAAAATCACATGATCATCTCAATTGAGCAGAAAAGACATATGACAAAACTCAACAAGAACTTCCTCAACATGATAAAGGGAATATATGAAAAACCCAAGGTAACATCATGCTCAATGGGGAAAAACTGAAAACTTTCCCCCTAAGATCAGGAACAAGACAAGGATGTTCACTATTACCACTGTTATTCAACATTGTGTTGGAAGTTCTAGCCAGAGCAATTAGACAAGAAAAACAAATACAAGGCATCAAAATTAGAAAGGAAGAAGTAAAATTCTCACTGTTTGCATTGCAGATGATATGATACTATATGTTAAAAAGCCAAAGAAATCTACAGCAAAACTACTAGAGCTAATAAATGACTACAGCAAAGAGGCAGGTTACAAGAGCAACACTCAAAAATCTGTAGTGTTTCTATACACTAGTAATAAACAACCTGAGGGGGAAATAAAGAAAAAAATTCCATTTACAATTGCACCCAAAAGAATAAAATATTTAGGAGTAAATTTAACTAAAGAGACAAAAGACCTATACAAAGAAAGCTTTAAGAAACTGTTAAAAGAAATCAGAGAAGACCTAAATAAATGGGACAGCATACCATGTTCATGGATTAGAAGACTAAATATAGTTAAGATGTCAATTCTACCTAAATTGATTTACAGATACAATGCAATACCAATTAAAATTCCAAAAACTTGATAATAGCAATTTCTGGGCCAAGATGGCGGCTTAACAATGTGCATCTTTTAGTTCATCCTCCAGAACAACTACTAAATAACCAGACACAGTACAAAACAGCTCCTGGGGCCATGTCAGTGACCAGACACACAGCATACCCCAATCTGGACCAGCTGGACTGGCTGTGAGCCCCCCCCCCAGAACTGTGAGTTACCCAAGCCGCAGTGGCCAGCACCCCTTCCCCACAGGCTGCTTCCCAGAGGGAAAGGAAAGAGACTTTACCAGCAGCAGGGCCTGAGCCCAACCAAACACCAATTGTGGAATTAATTAACAAATTCTGACTAGTAAAAATAGGCCCCCAGCTCAGGTGAACCTGGTCAAAGCGGAGAACACTCATTTTTGCCCCGGTGCAAAGGGGGCAGGGCTGATGGAAAAAGAAAAAAGAAGAAGGAAACAGAGGTTTTTGTGGCTGTGTTTCTACAAAGGCTTGATTGCCTTTCCATACAGGAGGAGGGCTCCTCAGGCTGCAACTGTCCCAGGCATAGGCAGAAACAAACTCGTTTGAGGGCTTGTCTGGAGCCTGCCTTCCCCAGGGGAGGGGTGAAGCCCAACTCAGGTGGAATCCCTCTCTTAAGGAATTCAGACACCAGGGCTTGGTAATTTGAAGCCATTAAAACCAGCCTACAACCTCTCCTCTGTCTCTACCAAGCCCCCAGCCAAAGTTAAAGATACCGCATCATCTTATGCTGGTGGGACCTACAGGCAGACAAGCACCACATACTGGGCAGGATAAGAAAAACAGAGTCCAGAGACTTCACAGGAAAGTCTTTCAACCTGCTGGGTCTCACCCTTGGGGAAAACCTACGTAAGTGACTCTTTCCTCTGATAGGAGGCCAGTTTGGTCTGGGAAATTCCAGCTGTGGTCTATAATACCTAAGTAGACCCTCCTAAGTGCGGGGGTGGGGGGGTGGGGAAGGCACCATACAAGCAGGGCAAGAAACAAGAAAACAAGAACTGAAAAATTCTCTGTTAAACAAAACTTAAGCTAGAGGTCCAGATAAAGCTGAATTGAATGTCAAAGAACAGACAGACAACAAATTCATCCAGCAAGAAAACCCTAGGTAAAAGAAGTGTAAGCAATCTCCAAAATAAACTAATTAAGGTAATTAAATGCCTAGACGCCAGCAAAAAATAATAAATCACAGTAGGAAAATTGAAGATATGGTCCAGTCAAAGGAACAAATCAACAATTCAAATGAGATACAGGAGGTGAAACATTTCATTCAGAATATACGAACAGACATGGAAAACCTCATCAAAAACCAAATCAATGAATTGAGGGAGGAGATAAAGAAGGCAAGGAATGAACAAAAAGAAGAAACTGAAAGTCTGAAAAAACAAATCACAGAACTTATGGGAATGAAAGGCACGGTAGAAGAGATGAAAAAAACAATGGAAACCTACAATGGTAGATTTCGAGAGATAGAACATAGGATTTCTGAACTGGAGGACGGAACATCTGAAACCCAGCAAGAAAAAGAAAATTTAGGGAAAAAATGGAAAAATATGAGCAGGGACTCAGGGAACTGAAAGACAATATGAAGCGCACGAATATATGTGTTGTGGGTGTCCCAGAAGGAGAAGAGAAGGGAAAAGGAGGAGAAAAACTAATGGAAGAAATTATCACTGAGAATTTCCCAACTCTTATGAAAGACCTAAAATTACAGATCCAAGAAGTGCAGTGTACCCCAAAGAGAATAGATCCAAATAGACATTTTCCAAGACATTTACTAATCAGAATGTCAGAGGTCAAAGAGAAAGAGAGAATCTTGAAATCAGCAAGAGAAAAGCAAACCATCACGTACAAGGGAAGCCCAATAAGACTATGCATAGATCTCTCAGCAGAAACAAAGGAGGCAAGAAGACAGTGGGGTGACATATTTAAATTATTAAAAGAGAAAAACTGCCAACCAAGAATTCTATATCCAGCAAAATTGTGGGAGAAATTAAAACATTTTCAGACAAAAAATCACTGACTGAATTTGTAACCAAGAGACCAGCTCTGCAAGAAATACTAAAGGGAGCACTAGAGACAGATACGAAAAGACAGAAGAGAGAGGAGTGGAGAAGAGTGTAGAAAGTAAGACTATGAGTAAGGGTAAAAAGAAGGAAAATTAGATATGACATATAAAATCCAAAAGGCAAAATAGTAGAAGAAAGTACTACCTGTGCAGTAATAGCACTAATTATTAATGGATTAAACACCCCAATCAAAAGACATAGACTGGCAGAATGGATTAAAAAACAAGACCCATCTATATGCTGTCTCTACTAACAGGACATGAGAGCAAGGACACAAACGGACATCTGAACACCAATGTTTATAGCAGCATTATTTACAATTACCAAGAAATGGAAACAGCCAAAATGTCCATCAACAGACGGGTGGTTAAACAAACTATGGCATATACATATGATGGCATATTATGCAGCTGTAAGTCAGAATAAAGTTATGAAGTATGTAACAATATGGATGGACCTTAAGGACATTATGCTGAGTGTGATTAGCCAAAAACAAAAGGACAAATACTGTATGGTCTCACTGATATGAACTGACATTAGGGAATAAACTTGGAATATTTCGTTGGTAACAGACCATCAGGACATAGAAATAGGGTAAGATAATGGATAACTGCAGCTGAAGGGATACAGATTGTGTAACAGGACTGGATATAAAAACTCAGAAATGGACAGCACAATACTACCTAACTGTAATACAATTATGTTAAAACGCTGAATGAAGCTGAATGTGAGAATGATAGAGGGAGGAGGGCTGGGAGCATACATGAAATCACAAACAAAGATAGACAATAAAGATTGAGATGGTATAATCTAGGAATGCCAAGAGTGTATAATGATAATGACTAAATGTACAAATCTAAAAATGTTTTTGCATGAGAAAGAACAAAGGAATGTCATTACTGCAGGGTGCTGAAAACTGATGGCAATTATTTAAAATTTCAACTTACATGTGAGACTAAATTAAAAAATATTTGGTACAAAATTTATATTTTGACTAGTGCATCTCCTAATATAACTTATGTAGATAGTTGGTTGAACAACATAAGTACATGGAACCTTCGGTAGGACATTAGGTTTTATTGGTTTGTCCAGAGTGATGCCCTGATGAATGCCAGAGTGATTTGATCAGTGAGTGGAGAAGTATTTGCAAAATCCCCTTCAGGGAATGGTGAGAATGGGGGAAAACTCAACTTCCCCAAGTTGAATTCTTGATATTCTCACAAGCAGCGTGGACAACCAAAGCTATAGGCTGAGCCCCCAGTCTTGGGGTTTGTTCATATGAAACTTTACCCCACAAGGGACAGGTCAAGCCTACTTAAAATTAAGCCTAAGAGTCACCCCCAAGAGAACCTCTTTTGTTGCTCAGATGTGGCCTCTGTCTCCAGCCAATACAACAAGCAAACTCACCACTCTCCCCCTGTCTACGTGGGACATGACTACCAGGGGTGTGGATCTTCCTGGCAGCGTGGGACAGAAATCCCAGAATGAGCTGAGATTCAGCATCAAGGGATTGAGAAAACCTTCTTGATCAAAAGGGGGAAGAGTGAAATGAGACAAAGTGTCAATGGCTGAGAGATTCCAAACAGCGTCGAGAGGTTATCCTGGAGGTTATTCTTATGCATTAAGTAGATATCACCTTGCTATCCAAGATGTATTAGAGAGGCTGGCGGGAACTGCCTGAAAATGTAGAGCTGTGTTCCAGTAGCCATGTTTCTTGCTGATGATTGTATAATGATATAGCTTTCACAATGTGACTGTGTGATTGTGAAAACCTTGCGTCTGATGCTCCTTTTATCTACCTTGTCAACAGATGAGAGGAACATATGGAATAAAAATAAAAAAGGGGAACAAATGTTAAAATAGATTTAGTTTGAAATGCTAGTGATCAATGAAAGGGATTAGTAAGGGGTATAATCTGTAAAAAATTTTTTTTTCTGTTTGTTATATTTTTCTGTTGTTGTTTTATTTCTTTTTCTGAATTGATGCTAATGTACTGGGAAATGATCATGATGATGAATATGCAACTATGTGATGATATTGTGAATTGCTGAGTGTATGTGTTGGGAATGTTTGTGTTTCTTATAATTTTTTTTAATTAATAAAAAATTAAAAAAAAAAAAAGAAAAAACAAGGTCCACCTTCCTTCCAGTTTTCCAATAACATGTGCCTCATTTCTGTGTAAGGCCTTATCAATAGTATCTTTAGAGTCCACATTTCTGCCAACAGTCTCTTCAAAGCATTCTAGGTCTTCCCTATCAAGCTCTTCACAACTCCTCCAAAATCTTCCCCTTATCCATTTAAGAAGTTGTTCCAACTATGTTTGATATTTGCAAACCGCAACAGCACCCCACTCCCAGTACCAAAATCTGTTCTAGTTTGCTAGCTGCCAGAATGCAATATACTAGAAATGGAATGGCTTTTTAAAAGGGGAATTTAATAAGTTGTTAGTTTAAGTTCTAAAGCTGAAAAAAATGTCCCAATTAAAACAAGTCTATAGAAATGTCCAATCTAAGGCATCCAAGGAAAGATACCTTGGTTCAAGAAGGCCACTGAAATTCAGGGTTTCTCTCTCAAGTGGAAAGGCACATGGCGAACACAGCTAGCTTTCTCTCCTGGCTTCCTGTTTCATGAAGCTCCCCAATAGGCGTTTTCCTTCTTCATCTCCAAAGTGCTGGCTGGTGGACTCTCTGCTTCGTGGTGCAGCAGCATTCTCTACTCTATGTGAATCTTCTTTTTTCTCCAAAATGTCTCCTCTGTTTATAGGATTTGATTAATCAAGATCAACCTAGAATGGGTGGAGACATGTCTCCACCTAATCCAGCTTAACAACCACTCTTGATTGAGTCTCATCTCCAGGGAGATGATATAAATTAAAGTTTCAAATACACAGTACCTGAATAGGGAGTAGAAGAAATGGCTGCCTTTACAAAATGGGGTTAGGATTAAAACGTGGCTTTTCTAGGGCACATACATCCTTTCAAACTGGCACACATCTCTATTTGCAAATATATGAATAATATATGAATATGTCAAGGAATCTACACAAATGCTATCACACCTAATAACTGAATTAGCAAGATGCAGCATATATGGTGTATACAGAGTACAAAAATCTATTTTAAAGTATTTGCAAAATCCCCTTGGGGGTATGATGAGAAAGGGGGAAAGCTCAACTTTCCCATTTAGAGAATTCTTGATATTCTCACAAGCAGTGGGGACAACCAAAACAATAGGCTGAGCCCCCATTCAACAAACTTCTCATGAAGTTTGTTCCTAAGAAACTTAACCCCGCAAAGGACAGGCAGGCTAAGCCTATTTAAAATTAGATCTAATAGTCATCTCCAGAGAACCTCTTTTGTTGCTTAGATGTAGCCTCTCTCTCTCTCAGCTAACACGACAAGCAAACTCACTGCCCTCTCCTTCTCTATGTGGGACATGACTCCCAGGGGTGAAAACCTTCCTGGCAACACGGGACAGAAATCCTAGAATGAGCTGAAACTCAGCATGAAGTGACTGAGAAAATCTTCTCAAACAAAAGGGGGAAGAGCGAAATGAGACAAAATAAAGTGTCAATGGCTAAGAGATTCCAAACAGAGTCCAGAGGTTATCTTGGAGGTTATTCTTACGCATTAAATAGATATCACCTTGTTAGTCAAGAGGTAATGGAGAGGCTGAAGGGAACTGCCTGAAAATGTAGAGCTGTGTTCCAGTAGCCATGTTTCTTGAAGATGATTGTATAATGATACAGCTTTCATAATGTGACTGTGTGATTGTGGAAACCTTGTGTCTGATGCTCCTTTTATCTACCTTATGGACAGATGAGTAGAACATATGGATTAAAAATGAATAAATAGGGCGGGCCACAGTGGCTCAGCAGGTAAGAACACTTGCCTGCCGTGCTCGAGGACCCGGGTTCGATTCCTGGTGCCTGCCCATGTAAAAAAAAAAAGAAAAGAATAAATAATAGGGGGAACAAATGTTAAAACAAATTTAGTAGATTGAAATGCTAGTGATCATTGAAAGGAAGGGGTAAGGGGTATGGTATGTATGAATTTTTTTCTTTTTATTTTTTTCTGAATTGCTGCAAATGATCGAAGAAATGATCATGATGATGAATATGCAATTATGTGATGATATTGTGAGTTATTGATTATATACCAAGAATGGAATGACCATATGGTAAGAATGTTCATGTTTGTATATTGCTATGTTTAAAAAAATTTTTTTAATCTATTTTAATTTTACATACTAGCAATGAAAACTGGAAATTGAAATGAACAAAATAATACAGCTCACAATAACATAAAAAAACAAACCCTTTCATCCAACACAATATGCACAGCATGTGTATGCTGAAATCTACAAATTACTGATGAAAGAAATCAAGTTCACCTGAAACAAAGAGAGACACATTATGTTCATTGACTGAAAGACGTTAATTGTTAAGATGTTACTTTTTCCCAAACCCACCTATAGTTCAGTACAATTCCACTTAAAAGCCAAAAATATTTTCTTGTAGCAAATGATAAAATGATTCTGAAGCTTGTAAAGGCAAAGGAATTAGAACAGATCTAAATGTAAAAATGAAAACTATAAAACATTTAAAATAAAATAAAGAAAAATCTTAGTGACTTTAGTTTCCTAAAAGTTTTCTTAGCTATGACACCAAAAACATGATCCACAAAAGAAAAGAAATTGATAAACTGGAGAGACCAGGAGAAACATATAACTGACAAGACATATCTAGCATACACAAAGAATTCTAAAATTTCAGTAAGACAACCCAATTTAAAAATGAGCAAAAGTTCTAAATACACACTTCATCAAAGAAGATAAACTTCACCAAAGAAGTAAATACCACTAGACACTTATTAGAACAGCTAAAATAAAAAATAACTGGAAAACAAAAAAAAAAAAGGATGCACAGGTGGTTCAGTGGTAGAATGCTCACCTTTCATGCAGGAAGCATGGGCTCAATTTCCAGACCATGCACCCCCAAAAAATAAATAAATGAATACCTGACAATACCAAGTACTGGGATACACTGCTGGTGGGAATGCAAAATGGTGCAGTTAAGAGAAGGGAGAGACCAGGTGCCCTGCCATATGACAGAGGAGTCCAGGATGGCTGGTAGTCAGTCTTCAGGAAGAAGTGGGAAACGCAAAGTAGCATCGAGGGTGGACAGAAGACAGACAGACAGCAATGCCTCAGGCCTGGTCCCAGCAGCTTGGTCTCATTTTTCAGGTCCCACTGGCTCCCTGCTTCCAGTTCCTCCCCTTGGCTTTCTATCTCTGTGTGTCAATTTTTTCTGCTTATAAGCAGAAGTCCTTATAAGGACTCCAGTACTCAGGATTAAGATCCAACCTCATTCAGTTGGATTACACCTTAATGAAAAATAAGTCCTTAAGGAGGTTCTATACAATGGGTTCACACCCATAGGAATGTGGATTAAGAGTAAGAACACGTCTAAATTGGGGTACATAGTTTAATGTACCACGCTTCTTTTTTCCTTCTTGGATTACTGGTGCTGGTTTGAAATGATGTATGTACTCTAGAAAAGCCATGTTTTAAACCTAATTCCATTTTGAAAAAGCCACTTCTTCTAATTCCTATTCAGTATTGTATGTTTGAAATTGTAATTAGATCATCTCCCTGGAGATGTGATTTAATCAAGAGCGGTTGTTAAACTGGATTAGGTAGAGGTGTGTCTCCACTCATTTGGGCGGGTCTTAATTAGTTTCTGAAGTCCTATGAAAGAGGAAACATTTTGGAGATTGAGAGATTCGGAGAGAACAGAGCAGAACGACACAGCCACAAGAAGCAGAGTCCACCAGCCAATGACCTTTGGAGATGAAGAAGGAAAATGCCTCCTGGGAAGCTTCATGAAACAGGAAGCCAGGAAAAGAAGCTAGCAGATGATGCCGTGTTCGTCATAAGCCCTTCCAGATGAGAGAGGAACCCTGACTGTGTTCACCACGTGTCTTTCCAGATGAGAGAGAAACTCTGACTGTGTTCACCATGTGCCCTTCCACTTAAGAAACCCTGAACTTCATCGGTCTTCTTGAATCAAGATATCTTTCCCTGGATGCCTTAGATTGGACATTCCTATAGACTTGCTTTAACTGGGACAATTTTTCAGTCTTAGAATGTAAACTAGCAACCTATTAAATTTCCCTTTTTAAAAAGCCATTCCGTTTCTGGTATGTTGCATTCCGGCAGCTAGCAAGCTAGGACAATTACCTCCTTAATTTTGGTAGGAAGAGCATGAGGTAAAAAAAAAAAATTGAAATCCTTGCATACATTTTCAAAGAATTTTTAAAAATACATAAATCATTCTTGAGAGCAGACTGAAACTAACAGAGAAAAGTTAGCTTGCATAGGATTTCTGAGGAGAGAAGAAAAAATTTAAGGATGCACTAGATGGCATCCATTTTCATATTAAAATAAGAAATGTTTCTTCAGCTAGGCTGGAGAGGCATAATGAGATGACTGAAGAATATTTGAAAGACAAGCTATCATTATTTAACTGGACATTAACAAGAGGTCATTAAATCACTGTCTAAGTTATAATGGACTGAGCAACTCAAATTAGAAGCATACATTTTACTGGACCCAACTATCTGCAGGCACTTTGTTTGTTAAAATCTGTAATTTATATTTGAAATAACTTCTGTTTATTTTGTTTCTGATTACAAAATTAGTATGTACTTACTGTACGAAATTTAGAGTACACAAATAAAAGCAAAAAAACCTTAAAGCTAAGAAATAACTACTCTTACCATTATGATATATAGCCTTTCAGATTTTCTATGCATAAATATAAATATTAAGACTTGCAATATCTGCTTATCTTTCAACATAAACAATACCATGTCCAGTGCAAATAATTAGAAAATACTGAAACATACAAAACATAAAATCCTTATAATCAAATATTTAATGTATACCTGCATGTAGATATACATTTTCTCAAGTAAAAATAAGATCATGGTGCCAAAAAAAAAAGTACAGTCACTTTGGAAAATGGTTTACAGTTTTCTTAAAAGGGAAAACTACATTCACATATGATCCAGCAGGTATTTACTGAAAAGAAATTAAAATTTAAACTCATTAAAAACCTGTTTCTAAATGTTTTTGGCAGCTTTATTCAAAATTATCAAAAAATGGTAACAACCCAAATATTCGTCAACTGGTGAACAGACAAATTGTGATATATCCACATAATCAAACTAGTAATAAAAAGGAAAAAATATCGACACCCACAATAACATGGATAAAATTAAAGAACAATTCTATCACCCCCAAAATTTCCTTGTGCCCTTTTGTAGCCAATCTCTCTCATTACTCTCAGCCCTTGGCCTGTACTAGACTGTTTTCTGACGAACATGGCATCATCTGCTAGCTTCTTCTCCTGGCTTCTTGATACATGAAGCTGCCCGGGAGGCATTTTCCTTCTTCATCTCCAAAGGTCATTGGCTGGTGGACTCTGCTTCTTGTGGCTGTGTCGTTCTGCTCTGCTCTCTCCGAATCTCTCAATCTCCAAAATGTTTCCTCTTTCATAGGACTTCAGAAACTAATTAAGACCCACCCAAATGGGTGGAGACACACCTCTACCTAATCCAGTTTAACAATAACTTTATTTAGCATACTAAATAAAGTATGCTATGTAGAAGAAACCAGACAAAGACTGTTTAATTCCATTTATATGACAAGGAAACACTAGAAACAGAAAACAGTCCAGTACAGGCCAAGGGCTGAGTGAGAGTAATGAGAGAGATTGGCTACAAAAGGGCACAAGGAAATTTTGGGGGTGATAGAATTGTTCTTTAATTTTATTGTGGTAGTGTTAGTTACATGACTATATGTGTTTGTCAAAACTCATAGATGGGGGGAAAAGAAGTGTAATTAATAAAGTATCAGTGGCAGAGAGTTCAAATATAGTTGAGAGGCTGGCTACTCTAGAGGTTGCTCTTACCTAAGCTTCAAGTAGACCTTGCTACCTATCATAACCTGCCAACCCCCAACCAGGACCATTCTAGCCAATCCTAAAGAACACCTAGGGCAATTTATAAGATTCCACAAGGATTCCAGGCACTAGAGTAACTTGTCAGAAACCTACAACCTCCAGATGGGTCCCTGGTCCATATAAGTCCTGAAACCTAGCCCAGCTGCTCCAGAACATCAGATAGTTCCATCTCTCTATCCTGTATCAGTAGGGACCCTTCCAATATCAAAAATTTAGAATTGCCATAGCCAAACAACTCCAAAGAGAGGTATGGAAAAATCAAAGGTGATGGTGGGATTATACAGAGAAGATAGGACTTAAATGAATATGAATGCTGAATCATTAAATTGATATCTCTTCTAGTCTCCAGTATTTTAGAGCAGCTAAAAGTAAAAACCTAAAATTGTGAAATTGTAACCCATGTCAAAGTCTGAAATATATTCTACAACTAATTGTGGTGCTGTGCTTTGAAATTAATAGCTTCTTGTATATATATATTCCACAAAAAAAGAAGGAAAAAAAAGTTGATTGTGATGATAAAAAAGTATTTAAGCCCGCTAGCCTCCTATATTCTGGAGCAGCCAGAAGGAAAAACATGAGAGGATCGTATGGTAACCCATGACAAACTCTGGGATTTATCCTACAACTATTTTTTGAAGAGTGCTTTGAAAACTATTGCTTTTTTATTTCTTTGCCTTGTATGTATGTTATACTATACAATAAAAAAAGTTTATAAAAAATGTTAAAAAAAAAAAGAATTTCTTTGCAGAAGATATTTTTAATTATATCTCATGAAATATTCTGTCCAGATCAAGTATGGGACAATTTTCTTACTACTCTCCCTAGATATAGGTCGTCGTCTATACCTGCTGCTGTTTTTTTATTTACCAACCTCTTTCACAGGAATACAGACTCTGGAATAAATCACACTTGGTCATGGTGGAAACAAACAAAAAAACTCACAGACTGAACCTCAAGGACATTATGCTGAGTGAAATAAGTCAGACACAAAAGGACAAATATATTATTTCACTAATATGAACTAATTATAATGTATAAACTCATAGTCATAAAATCTAACTACAGGTAACCAGGAGATAGATGAGGCCAGAGAACAGTAAGCAGTTGCTTAATACGTACAAAATTTTTAACTAGGTTGAACTTAAACGTTTGGAAATGGTTAGAGGTGACAGCAGCACATTATGATGAGAATAACGAACAATGCTGAATTGTGTGAGTGTGGTTGAAAGAGATTGTTTAGAGTCATGTATGTCACCAGAAGGAAAGTTGGGAGGTTAAAACATGGAAATATATAACACAGTGAACCTTGTGATGAGCAATGTTGTGATTAACATTAAAATATAAATAAGTATTTTCATGAACCAGAACAAATATGCTAAATATACAGAGTTAACAACAGAGTGATATTTGGGAAAAAATGTATCTATAGCAAACTATGTACTACAGTTAACAGTAATATCTTAGCATTATTTCATCAACAGTAATAAATGCACCACACCAATACTAGCAGCCAAAAAAGGGGGGAGATAAGGAGTATGGGAAGTTTGGGTTTCCTCTTATATATATATTTTTTGGAGTAATGAAAATGTTCTAAATTGATTGTGGTGATGACTGCACAACTATGTTATGATATTGTGAGCCACTGATTGTATACTTTTGATGGATGCTATGGTATGTGAATATATCTGTTCTAGTTTGCTAGCTGCTGGAATGCAATATACCAGAAACGGAATGGTTTTCAAAAAGGGGAATTTGACGAGTTGCTAGTTTACAGTTCTAAGGCCAAGAAAATGTCCCAATCAAAGCAAGTCTATACAAATGTCCAGTCAAAGGCATCCATGGAAAGATACTTTGATTCAAGAAGGCAGATGAAGTTCAGGGTCTCTCTCTCAAGTGAGAAGGCACATGGCGCACACAGGGTTTCTCTCTCATCTGGAAAGGCACATGACGAACACGGCATCATCTGCTAGCTTTCTCTTCTGGCTTCCTGTTTCATGAAGCTCCCTGGGAGGCATTTTCCTTCTTCATCTCCAAAGGTCGCTGGCTGGTGAGCTCACTGCTTCTCATGGCTATGCTGTTCTGCTCTCTCAGAATCTCCTAGCTTTCTCTCTTGTTGTTCTCTTTCATAGGATTCCAGTAAACGAATCAAGACTCACCCAAATGGGTGGAGACACATTTCCCCCAATCCAACTTAACAACCACTCTTGATTGGGTTACATCTCCAGGGAGATGATCTAATTACAGATTCAAACATACAATATTAAATAGGGATTATTCATTCTGCCTTTACAAAATGGAATTTAGATTAAAACACGGCTTTTCTAGGGGACATACATTCTTCCAAACCAGCACGATATCAATAAAATTACATTAAAAAATAAAAATAAACAAAAAAATAAATAAATAACCTCCCTACTCCACTTTGAAGAAAGTCAACTTTTAACATGATTCAGACACGTGTAGGTGTCTGCCTCCATCCTCTGAACACCCCAGGTAAATTCTGAAGTGTAAAGGCCCAAATATAAGCCCAATGTTGTAAAAGTAAAGGGCATTCTGTGCAGCAGGAGACTCTCAAATATGGTTCTCAAAGATCCGCCAGAATTTGATGTCAGACAGCTCTATATGTTCAGTAGTGTCCCTGTCCACATCTGAACTTCAGAACCAGCATCTGAGTCAACCAGCATCTTCATCCCCTCCCTACCAATAGATCCAAGCAATTGGTACTTAAATTGATACTATGAACTTTATAGGGATATGTTATGCTTAGTGTTCTTTAAATAAAAATCATTTCATCTTTCCAGATCATAAACCTACTGTCCAAAGAAAAAGAAAACACACACATACACAAACCCAACTCATAGACCTATATATTACTTCGGTTGGTTAACACCAAACGCAAAAGAAATATTACTAACTTTTGGGCAGCTGCCGTGGCTCAGCAGGCAGAGCTCCGACCTGCCGTGCTGGAGGTCTGGAGTTCAATCCCTGGTGCCTCCTGCCTATATGCAAATTAAAAAAAAAAAAGAAATATTACTAACTTTCGAACTAGCTGAGGAAAACAAAGAATAAAGAAAACAATCAATCCAAAAGAAGACACAAGGGCAGGGGAGGGGGGCATTATAAATAGAAACAATAAAGATGGTTGAAATAAGTGTAAATATGTCAGCAATCATCTATTTAAACATAAATAGATTAAACTCACCTATTAGGATAGATGCTCTCAAAGTGAAGAAACCAAATCCAGCTATAAGCTTCATAAACAATAGACCTGAAACAAATAACACCAAAAATCTAAGAAAGTAACCAAAATAAAGGCATGTTAAAACCTCCAAACATAAAATGATTACTTTTAGGTTGTATATATGTTACCAGAATAGAACTGTACAACACAAGGAGTGAACCCTAATGTAAACTATGAACTATAAGTAATAATAGAAAGTTTCATCAATTCTAACAAAGGCACCACACTAATGTAAAAAAGTTAATAACAGGGAACACTTTGGAGGCATGGTATATGGAAGCTCTGTACTTTCTGCATGATTTTTCTGTAAACCTACAACTGCTCCAATAAAAAGAAATTTAAAGGAAAACCTCCAAGCATAATTCCATGAGGCCATAGCTCACTGACATCTTATTCTCAAAAGCACTATTTTATTGCATCTGTTTTTGTCACTGTTTTTCATCTCGAAAATTAAACCAGGTCCATGACTCTTAGGTGCACTGATTCAATGAGTTATCTCTGTTCCCCACTAAAACTTAAACATCACAATGCTGGAAATGGATCTAGCGTAATTTGCAAAGATGGTATAGTAATGTGATAATAGTCATTAGGTGTGTAAATTGAAATCAGAACGCTTACTTTCAGAAGAGTTATAAATTGCTCCAGCAAATTTTAAAACATACATGCCACAATTACCATTAAGCTACTTGCAGAATGTTTTGTCCCTGGGTACAGTACATATGCCTAAGTTACAAAAAATGCACAAATGCTATTTCCTCTCCAAACCTGTTACAAACTAGGAGATAACACTGTTGAGACCTCTAGATGGAAAAAAGAACCTGAATGGAAAAAAGAAAAACTGAATGGCTGTTAACTGAAAAAGTCAAGGCTGCACAGAGAATGAAAAGTATAAGGATGAATTTCAGAGATATTAATTCTATACCCCAGCAGATAGATATATAAACAGATAACTGAAAATAAAAATTAAAAACTCTTATTAAAAGATTTTAAACAATTCTCAAAAGACTTTCACATCTGCAATATTAACTAACCCCCAAAATTATCTTTTGTGATAGAAAGGGTAGGTATTATCATCTATTTGACAAATGATGAAGCTGAGGCATGAAGATTAAGGGTTCACCTAAAATTTCATATGTAAGTAGCATACCCAGAACTAGAACTCAAATTCTGCCTACCTTCATTCCTATCCCTTTTTCTAAACTCTGCTGACCCAAGTGCAAAGAGAAAGAACATCTAGTCACTTGCACAAAAAACTAAGTTATAAGGTCATTCTCCAAGAGTACCACAGTTATTACAGTGAACAGACCTTTCTCAGATATCACTTAAATAGCAAGCTTACCTAGAGAATTCTAAATTACTCATTTACAAAGTCAACTGAAGAAAAAATTTAAAAACATCACTTACTGTATTTGCCTTTGTGATAATTTCAAAATAATACTGGCATAGTTAAGTAATGTTTTTTCTTTTGCTAAAACTGTATTTAAATACTACACAAAATAATGAAACAAAAATGTTTAAATTGATATTTGAAGGTTCAGGTAACAGGGTCTTTTTGTTTTTTCATTGATTTTTATTTATTCCAAACATGCAACGATACAATGCCTTTCAGCTCACAGTTGAGACAAATTCTGAGAAACACTGTTCAGTGAACCACAACTAAATTGCTCCATTAATATGTGCAGCTCTAATTAATAAATATAGCCAAATACTTCCCTCCAAAATCTGAATCTCAACTTATATAGCTAACTGACATAACACAATTTTATACTAATGTTATAATTAGGCAAGGAAAAAAATTCTAATGACTAAAACCCCAAAAGTGAACCAAGACATTTTTTAAGCAAATGTGACAGGATACATAAAATAAAGCTATTCTAAAATATTTTAGCAAAAAGTCAAGAACTTTGGTGAAAAAACTGACTGCTAAATGTAAATTTGTAACACAGAATGCTTCATTTAGCAGCAAAGTCAAATGGTTGGTATGATTGATCTGGAACATGGATATAGTTACCACGTTATTTTGTAATAATTATAATAAAAATATGACTCAATGTATAATAGGATTTCTTCCCTACAAGCTAGAAAGAAAACGTTATAAAAGTTTTTAATTAAATGGAAAAAATATTATCATATGGGATCTATATTATAAACATTTAGACTGGGTTTCAATAGCCAAGACCTTTAATAATTTGGTAAATTTTATTACTTTCATCTAGTCCTTTTGAGAACTCCTAACATTTCTCTCCTTCTCTTTGTATGGGTAAGCATAGTCACTGCAGGTAGATGCAGCTCAGAAGGAAATTAACCAAGGCACTACAACTTCCTATCTGCTAAAATACAAAGGACAACTTCAATCCTCAAGAGCTCCACTGTCCAAGAAAGAATAAATAAATATGGAAAAAAATTGCTTTTAAGGTGTACATTAAGAAATGTTCTTATATGATCTACTT
Source organism: Myrmecophaga tridactyla (assembly GCA_004026745.1). Taxonomy (NCBI): domain Eukaryota; kingdom Metazoa; phylum Chordata; class Mammalia; order Pilosa; family Myrmecophagidae; genus Myrmecophaga; species Myrmecophaga tridactyla. Next base: position 35,672 of record PVIY010017215.1, read on the forward strand.
CTTTTACTGTCCAGAATTAATCTTAAGGAAACAATCATAAATGAGGACAAAGATTTATGTGCCAGAATGTTTATCACTGTTTACATATTGTGGAGGGAAAAAAAATCTAAATGCCCCAAAATAGAAAAATAATTAAATATACTGCATTATATTCATAAAATATAAGGCTATGGAGTCTTAATGTTTTAAAGGATTATTTAATAACCTGGATATAAGCTATTTTGTTAGGGAAAAGGCCAGATATAAAATTACATACCACTTAATCCCCTTTAATTTTATAATCGGGGAAAAAATGTTTTTAAAACTTGATTGACTTTCCTGGCAACGTGGGACAGAAATCCTAGAATGAGCTGGGACTCAGCATCAAGGGATTGAGAAAACCTTCTTGACCAAAAGGGGGAAGAGCAAAAGGAGACAAAAATAAAGTGTCAATGGTTGAGAGATTCCAGAGCTGAGAGGTTATCCTGGAGCTTATTCTTACGCATTAAAGAGATATCACCATGTTAGTCAAGATGTAATGGAGAGGCTTGGAGAGAACTGCATGAAAATGTAGAGCTGCATTCTAGTAGCCATGTTTCTTGAAGATGATTGTATAATATAGTTTTCACAATGTTACTGTGTGATTGTGAAAATCTTGTGTCTAATGCTTCTTTTATCTACCTTATCAACAGACAAGTAAAACATACAGAATAAAAATAAATAATGAGGGGGGGAACAAACCTTGTTCGATGTGTGCATACAAAGCCTGGTTGACCACACTAGTATCTGCAATTCGAATTCTGATTGCAGTAAATGAGCAGGAGAAGAGAAAATTCTCTCTGTCATCACTGAGGTTTAGGTATACTTGATTTATGTTATTTGTTAGCCTCACATATTTCAATTTTTTTTCTTTCTGTAGAAACTGGGGCAGAAGTCCTTTTGGACGTTTTACGTGGCATTCAATCAACAGCTGAGACTTAATTGCACTAACAAATATTTAAATCATAGCACTATTTCCACTGTCTTCATCTAAAAAATAAAGCTAAGTCTATGTTTTAACTTGTTGGGGATGACTTCAAGTGTATCCCAGAATTTTGAAAAACAGGGGACGGGGTGGAGGTACTAACATATGACTGAGTCAGACAGTAGCAGTCGCACAGCTGCTCGTGGCTCCTCCATAAACTAACGGAAAGGAAAAACAGAAAAGCCTAGGTTTAGCAGTTTAAATTCCCACTCCACTGTGTGACCTTGGAAATGTTCCTTAATTTCTCTTTCACAAAACAAAAATAATTACAACTTACTTGCAGGACTGTAATAACATTAAACTGTGAGCCCAGGGTCTACCACACAGTGGGGAACTCTATAAGCAGTAGTTATAAATAATATACACTTTAAGTAATAATCTGCGGTTAGTGTATAATGTCAAAATAGTCTATCTAAAATAAATTCCACAGCTAAATAAAACCAGCTCTAAATTCAATGAGGAGTAGAAAAGGATCATGCAATTAATTACAGTAGGCAGCAGTCACTGAGTGTTATCAATCCAGTTGGTAGACCCTTGAACTAGCACAGGTAAATAATTGTTGGGTGAATACTTTTAATTTTAAACAGAAGATGAAAGGATAGGGGAAAGAAAGACTTTTCTGTGATTTAGAGAACCTGAAAAGAAATTTAGAGAAAAGTGGTAAGGAAGAAAACAAGTAGGAAAAACAAAACACCCTACAATGGTTTCTAAAGAAAGTGAATAACAACTTTCACCAAGATTGCATCAGTAAAGGTCAGTCAATAGTCAGTGAAACTAGAGAAAATAGTTTCCCTATCTATAAGGCTGCTTTGGGTTGCCTCTCATCGCTTATCATTGCTTAATAATGGCAGATGATGGCAGTAACAGAAATAATAACTTGAAATAAAGCTTCACCATTACAATACCCCTGTGTGTACATATTTGTAGTGAAATGCCCCAGGTTTTAAACAACATTCAATTAAAAGTTGCCAGTCCTGGACGGTAGACAAAATCTTTATAATCCAAGCATGCCCAGCCTCTACACAAACTCATCAAATTTTGGTTAAATATTTTATAAAAACCTTAACTATGCATTTTAGAATCAAATCGTGAGTTAAGTTTTACTTTCCAAAAAAGACTATATACTCTTCACGGTGGAGGACATTGAAAAATATTACCACTTAAGAGAACTTTGATAACTTCTCCAAATTTCAGACACTATGCTGTTTTTTTAGCGTATCCTCCCAGCCAGTTTATAAATTCTTCCGTTCCTATTAGCAAGTGCTTTTTCCTTAAGTTGATGGTCATAATCACAGCCATTATAAAAGATAGTTATATACATTTTGAAAATTACGCAAGAGGGAAACCAAGTTACAGCAGGAATGAGTCAGCACAAATTCCTCACTACTAAAAAAAAAAAGTATATTCTACTAATGGTGGATTTAGCTTAATGTGCAAATTACGACATCCTCTTTAAGGATGAGTATGGGATTGCTGTTGGAAGCTAGATGGTTGGAGAGTCAGGATACGGAAAGCGGAAATTAAGAGCTGGCGATTTCCCAGGTTTATCACCGATTCAGAGTGACCTTATGTGTCTTAACAAAACAAATCATCAAAGGTCGACACAGGGGCCTTAGAGATAAGTGAACACAAAACAAATGTGGATTAAACGCGTTAGAACAAAGATCTTTGAGGGCGGGGTTTTTATCTGTTCTGATCCCCGCCGAATCCCCTAGTATCCCTACCTAGTACAAGGGAGGCGCTTTAAGAGTTGAATGAACGGAATGCGGACGTCTAAAACGTTTTTTGCTTTGCAATATTCATTTCCTCAAAATTTCCACCAAATACACTGCAACGAGGACACTGCGAAATACTGGTATCACGGGCCCAATTAACAAAACAAGGGCGCGTCAGAACGACGGCTCTCCCGGGCGTTTTGAATGTGGGAGGCTTGAGGCAGAAACGAAAGTTCTCCAGGACTCCGAGGCTCGCCTGCAGGGGCCCGGCGGACCGCCCTCATTTCCCCGGGTCCAGCCCGAGGGAACCGGATACGCGAACCGCCAGCTGCGCCCTGGGCCACGCTGGAAGCGCGCCGGGACCGTTTCAAACAGGTTTCTGAGGAGTGGGCCGGGCACAGCGGGCGAGGATGGGCGACTCTCGGCTGCCAGCACTTACCCGCGCAGAGCTCATCCCGCAGCTGGCAGCCAGGGGAGGGGGGAGAGGGCGCAGAGAGTGGGAGACGCGAGTTTGGACTGTGGAGACCGGGTAACTCGTCTGGGTCTAGCACCGACCTGGCTCCCGCCTTACCCTCGCGCACCGGCGGTCCCTGGGCCGCGCAACTGTGAGAGCAAGAATCGCCACAGCGCGCGCCCTAATCCTTTTGGTCTCTTCCCGCCCGATTTGCCGCGCGCTGCCACCCCTCCTCCAACATTAAAAGACTCCCTCAGCCCTCAAAGACGCCCCTTCTCCGCCCCCTCCAGCTGCCTGTGAACGAACTAGCCTTTAGATCTCGCGAGATTTTCGCCCCTCCCCCAGCTAGTAAATGCGCGAAACGCTAGAGGGGGAGGGAGAAAGGAGGAGGGTGCTCCAGGCGAAAGCACCGCGGACGCCATTATCCTGTTTCTTGCCGCACCGACTTCGACGTCTTTCCGGCCCTCTACTTTTTCACAGCCTATAGGTAATTGGAGTTATTGGAGCTTGGGTATTAGGGATTCAGGCAGGGGGCTGGCCTCCCTGAAAGGCTGCGTTGACTTCCCAAGCCTAGTTTTCCTTGGGCCCTTAGCGGCCTCACAGGCCAAAGGGAGGTGCCGGCGGGAGGCGGGACCGTCCCCTTTCCCGGCGCCTTGATTGACACGTCTTTGGGCCAATCACTTTGCCCTCGCGCCACCACTGAAGCCAGGGCAGCCAATCAGGCGCGGCGGCGGGGTAGGAGAGGCGAGCGCGAGGAGGCGGGGGAGGGCAGTCGGGCCTTGAGTTCGTTTTCTGTCGAGCTGTGACCGGCTGAGGCGGCGTTGCGGCCGAGGGACGGCGGCCTCGCGCGGTGAGAAGCGGGGCTGGCCAGGCGGCGCGTGGGGGCAAGAGCCGGATACCAATTTTTCTGCTTGAAGGAAACCGTTCTAGGGGATGCTTGGGGGTTGGCCGCTTCTCAAAGGGAACGTTGCCTGGTGTCCCCTCCCCCACCGCCGCCATTTCCCTTAGTGTGTGTCTGCAGTCCGCGTAGTGGTACTAAAGATTTAGAAGAATTGAGAGGCATCTATCTTTAGGGTGAGATGTTTTGTAGAATTGGGAACATGGCATCTTGTGTAAGAAGGTAGAAGGGCTGGAGGGAGGAAGCCCAATGACGGAGAGAACGCTTCACGCCGCGGTGACACCGCCGCTCTTTGTGTGGGCCCCGCCGCATTTGAACCCTCTCGGCCGGGGGTGGGAGTGGGGGTTATGGAAGGGACCGGGCTGCCTCCATCGCTTTGTCTCTCCGGCGGTGGGGAGGGGGTGCGGGGGATGAGATCTCGGGACCGCGTGGTGGGTGGGGGAGGGGTCCGCTCTCGGCTCCGCCTTGTAGCACGTAGGCGCCATTACGCGGGCCGCCATTTCCCGTCGGATCCGGGTAAGGAGAGGTGCGGCGCTTCTGTAACGCCTCGTTTTTTCGACTCTTGTTACTGGGCTGTTGCCGATCCCCGTAACTAAGGCGCGGGGGAGAGGGCATGTTTGTGGACGGTTGGTCAGTATCTGGTTAGGGATTATCTGGGCCTAAGAGGTAGTGCCTAGAGGGCGAACCGCGGCAACGTTTTTCCACCCGTACATTCTATTTTCTTGAAGCCATTTTATCCAGCTCTTCTAGCACACTTTAGTATTTAACGGATATCGTTTCGTCTAGGAGAGTGGATTTACCGATTAACATATTGGAAGTCAGGGAGGCATAAATGCCTTGATTCTTTTTTCTTTTTTCTTTTTTTAAGGTTTGTGCTGTTTAGCCACTCCTTTTAGAAGGAGCCACATGCCGGCTCCTGCCGATCCCAAGAGGGAGTCTGGCAAGGCCGTTTGCCCACAGTCCGGCACGTAGAATCTTTTAAGTTTTTTATATTGGAGAAGTAACTGTTGGGGCAGAATTTTTCTTTTGGGGGGAAGGGGGGACACATTTTTTAGTCCGGGTTTCTGGCTAATGACGTTAATTGTTTCAAGTCTCTATGGAAAATGGAGTAATATTAACAGTTTGAGTCTAGTTTCTAAACGTCAGGATTTGAGAATTATCCCTCCATTAGTAGGGTGATCTAGTTAGTGGATGTGGCATTTATTTGCTGTAATATATGCAAACTTTAAAGATTTCAGAAGATAGTGTTTCAAGGAATCAGTTTAAAGAACTCAAAAGCGATCATTCCAACTTTAAAATTAGTCTTGAATTATATGCAGTATATTGGTTTTGTTGAATGTTTTCATACAATTTGTACTTGTAAGGACAGAATTGAGATTTGGGAACTTAGGATTTTTCCGTTTTACTATATATGTTGTAAGATCCAAGTTCGGTTTTGTTTTGTTTTGTTACAAAGTAAGAATTCTTAAGAGTCTAAAATGAGGATCAAATTTTAGAAATAGTTTGTTGGGTGTCAAGTTGGTGTTCATTGTCATCACAAATTAGTACTCAGTATTAAGAATATTTTTAAAAAACTGATTTATGTTGGTTTTTATAGGCTACAGCAGCCACTAGGGTGTCAGTTGGTCCCACCCAGAACGCTTCAGTTCTGCTCTGCAAGGATATATAATAACTGGTACGTTTTAGAAGCAGAGTCATTTCGTTCCCTGTTTTAATGTTTATCGATAAAGATGCACGCCTTGCTTTACAGTGAGCCAGAGGTAATGGCTTTTTTTATTTTTAACAGATCAGTGTGTCCATTTAATACAAGAAAATGGAAACTGAACAGCCAGAGGAAACCTTCCCCAACACGGAAACCAATGGTGAATTTGGTGAGAAAATATTTTAATTGTAACAGCTTGAAGTTTTCTATTCTGTTGATTTCTTTTAACAACTGTTACTACCTTTATGTGAAAAAAACCTAATTTTAGGTATCTGCCAGTTATATTATTAGCTGTTGTTTCTGAACTAGAAATAACTGGCTTGTGTGGTAAAGTAAAATAACATTTATTTCAATTATATTTTACTTTAAAGTAAAATGTTAAAAATATCCTTTTTAGAGAGCATGCTTTGATCATTTTTTAAAGGAACAAAAGTAAAACTCGTTTTGGCTTTTTTTTCTTTTTCTAACAAACAGTGGAGATATTTTTCCTAATTTAACTTACAGGTTAAAACTGAAACTTAATTAAAAGTGCCTTTTCTTGAAGGCATTGGTGCTTTCCTTGAGATCTGAACTGTTGGTTTCTAGGTAAACGCCCTGCAGAAGATATGGAAGAGGAACAAGCATTTAAAAGATCTAGAAACACTGATGAGATGGTTGAGCTTCGCATTCTGCTTCAGAGCAAGGTATGTTTTGTTCTTGAAATTTTAAATTGGTTCATACGTTTTAGGAATTAGGGTAAGCGCTGATTTGGTCTTTTAGGAAGTCTTCAGTCTTACAGGTTGAAGACAATTTAAAAGATTTCTTTTGTGTGTACAGCCCTGGTAGTTTTATATTTTACTAACAAGTTGAAAACTTTTTCATATAATGAGCAACAAAAGATCAAACCAGGAAAACTTCAGTTCTCAAAACAGTCTTGATTGATTTTTTTTTTTAACTTGGTAGCTCTCTTTATAGCCCCAAATAAGATTCTTAATTCTGTAAAACTGTTTAGAGGTTTCTGACAGAGCTAAGAATGTAGGGGAACACAAATTCTATAAAAATAACAAAATAATTTTCTCTTCTTTTACGTTTCCCAGAATGCTGGGGCAGTGATTGGAAAAGGAGGCAAGAATATTAAGGCTCTCCGTACAGACGTAAGTATTAAAGAGTTTAAACTATTACAGAAGAAGCTTCAGTTTAACATGCTTTTAGAAGTTTAAAGATTTGAATCATAGAGATCATAGTTTAGACGCAAGCCCATTTGTAATGATAGATTACATAGATGGTGTCAAAGTTTGCTGATCCTGTGTGGAAGGTTTATAACAAACCTCTTCACTTTGTAATAGGATTCCACCAAATTATTCACCTCAAGCAAAAATAACATCTTAATTAGAAATATTGACAAAGTGTAAAAACCCTTAAGTGCACCATTTCCCATGTGTGTGAACCATCGCAGGTGGCTGATTAAACCCAGAGTTTTTTTTTAATTTCCTTTTAGAAGATATGTCCATCTGTTCTTTAATAGCTTGCACATGGAGCACAGAAATTAATGTTGAGGTTGCATGATTTGAATATGGATAAAGGATAGAGTATAGAGACATTGAGAAATAGTTTGTCAATGCCTAGGATTTGTTTGAGTCTTCATATTTTATAGTGGGTTGACTCTTGTGATTAGACACATCAAAATGGTATAGCCAGAAGTGAGTGTATTTATAGGACTTGGCTACAACAAAATTTCTAAATTTTTCGTTGTGCACATAGTGGTTTTTTTTTTCTTGCTAAAATTGAGGCAAATAACTGTTGAATAATTTGACAATATTTCATTTCTCTCTTGGTCACAGATCTTTGTTTGTTTCTCTTGATTACTGTAAACTGAACTTGGAAATTTATTTAAAATTGTACAAACCTGCTTGTTAGGGTCTAGGAATGTGTTTTAAACCTCCAGAAAACTAAACTAGTCTTTTAATAGTTAGGATTTTTGATGGTGTGGGAATTTTTGTTTTGTCTTCTATAAACCTCTCTCCTCTTAATCCAGATGTTCTGAATAATTATCTGGGTTATTTCCCCATTTCCTCAAGAATTTCAGTAAACTTTTGAGACATGACAGGTTTTGTGTCTACCCTCATGAGCCAGCCTGCTACTGAAACATCATTTGTTTAAAAAAAAATAGCTTGAACCATCATTAAGGTCCTTAAATGTTAAGCCACAGTCAGATATAGAGAAGTCCATTATTGTGTTAGTCTTCAGAACAACTTAAGCTTGTTTCATTAATTGAGAGTATGAGTATAGTTTGTATTAAATTAAAATTTATTGCTTTTCCCCCTTTTCCCTCTCCTTGTTTTTTTGGCCATATATCTCCGTTGCCCATGTACTGGATCGACTTACCCCTGCGTTGCCCACCATGACGTTGGCCCATCCGCCCCTGAACGCCCATGTGAAAACCCTGGTTGGCTATGCCCAAAAATGTGCTCGTTGCCAAACGGGTACCATACTTGACAACTTCTGATTGAATGCCCATGCCCAATGCCAACATCCACGAACGCCAATGACCAATGCAGTACAATGCCAGTGTTTCAGTCCCAGACAGCAGTGGCCCCGAGCGGTATGTCCCAACAGTTTATGCCTCACTGCCTGATTAGAAAGAGAGAAATGTATTTTATTACCTGCCTTTTATATAATTAAATAGTATCCCCTTTAGATGGTGTATTGTTTTTCAAGTTTCTGTCTTATTTTCCCCATTAAGTCTTTTTGTCACTGAACTTTTACCGTGAGTTGCCCACCCAAACGATCCACTAATTTTATTTCGATGGAAGGAGCACAGCTTCAAGTGTTGCATATTTGCTGCATTGTAAATCAAATTGTTACCAAAATAGTCTCTCTCGCTCTGTCTTTGTGGCCCACCTTGCTTCCCAACATTGCCTGTTCATAATTTTTCTGATGAAATGCTAACTCTGGTTCACTCTCCTTCACTTCTCATTTGTGTTGTCTTTGTTTTGTCTTGCATTTGTATTTGTTTTCTTGCAGAGCCCATTAGTGATCTAATTTCTAACTGGTATCCATAACCTTTACTTCAAATATAATGTTGCCACTCGCATATTCCCCACTCTGCCTAAGAGAAGGTGTGCCCATTTTACCAATGTAATAGCAAGGGTATCCATAATTAACTCAGTGGTGGCGGGGATCATAAATATTCAACACTGCTTCAGTTCTGGTCAGTTTATTGCCCACTTAATCTGAGCCCTTCCAAAAGCCCATTCTCTCTGTCTCTCTGCAAGTATCCTAATATGTCTGTATTGGGCATAAAACAAAATGCATGTGGAAAATCTATAAATAGGGTACTTTAAATGGGGAATATTAAATAATCGTATGTTACTTCTCTGTGAAAGTTTGTGTGATAACTGGTGACAAACACAAAACTCATTTTTCTTTTCCACCTTTTTTGTACTATCTGGTATTTGTGGTGTTTGACAGCATATTGAGTATCAGTGCTGATATTGAAACAATTGGAGAAATTCTGAAGAAAATCATCCCTACCTTGGAAGAGGTAGGCTCTTTTTTTTGTATTTGACAATGTAAGGGGGAATGTTTAAAGTATATTTTACTGAGTCATATGGGGGTGGTGGAGATAGTTTATAGCAGGAATGTCGTAGCATCTGCTGCATAATATGCAGCATTACTCTACTTAAATTTGTTCAAAAATATGGGCTGGCCACTCATGGAGTAAAAATGAACATCTGTGGTCATGCACTTTGATGGGTTTTGCATGTATTTAGTTTTAGAGGCAGTACTTTTAATTATAATAAACTTAACTGGGAGTATATTGGGAAGAATTGTTTTGATTTGATTAGAGAATTCTGTGATTTACTAGGTGTATAGAGGTCATTTTACATGCTTACTCAGTATAGATAAGCAGTTTTTCATTATTTTTATAATACAGATTTTTAAATATGTTGTAGTAGCTTTACCAATATATGCGACAATAGCCTGATCACACTAGACACTTAACCTATTACTCTTATTTTTCTACTTTCAGGGCCTGCAGTTGCCATCACCCACTGCAACCAGCCAGCTCCCGCTCGAATCTGATGCTGTGGAATGCTTAAATGTATGTCATAGTGCCATTGAACCCCACTGAAGTATGGAGCCTGGCCCATGGGATCAATTTTATTTTTAACATAGTGTACTTTTCCCATCTCTATAGAAAAAGCTTAAAAACATGATAAATGGATGGTCTTAATACTCACTGTTGACCCTGCTCCATGCTGCAGTGGGAATTAACTACATTTGCAAAGTGCTTTGCAGTCATTTTTATTGTGTTATTTGAATGTTAATAATAATTTTGTGGTAACAGCGACATGCTAAATGGCTGCAGTGTGGGTATGGTGTTGCAGGACCTGAAAATAAAATAGTTTTTTAAGGTGGTGCAGAATGTCCTTTTTGGGCCTGGCTATTGAGGATAATAAGCACATAACTGGTAAAGTTATTGAAATATAAATTCAGGTTGCCGACTGCAACAATATATTGTTATGCTTATAGCTGATAAGTGCATGTTGGGAAATTCTTGATTTTGAACTGAAATTTTATAAATCTCCCTTCGCAGTACCAGCACTATAAAGGAAGCGACTTTGACTGCGAGTTGAGACTGTTGATTCATCAAAGTCTGGCAGGAGGAATTATTGGGGTCAAAGGTGCTAAAATCAAAGAACTTCGAGAGGTAAAGGTGCCCTTTTTTCTCCTGCCATATTCCTTATTAGAAAATAATTTTTATAAAAACTTGGGTTATTGGACTTCTCTCACTCCCCTCCCCCATCCCTCTGATTTTCCTAAGATTCCCCATCATTTCTGTCTTTATGTTATTTGCTATTAAAATTATTAAAGAACCTGGCAGTGCTAAGACGGGTTTTTTTCTCAAAATGTTTACACTTTAGAAAGCCAAGGCTCTGCCCTAGAATTAAGAGTTTTTAATGTTAGGGGGAAATTAGTAAATTTCTAATTCTAATGTAAGTTTATCTTAACCTAGTGTGCATTTAAATTTTTTTAATTCTAATTTTTCTCTTTGTGAATCTATTACAGAACACTCAGACAACAATCAAGCTTTTCCAGGAATGCTGTCCTCATTCCACTGACAGGGTTGTCCTTATTGGAGGAAAGCCTGATAGGGTTGTAGAGTGCATAAAGATCATCCTTGATCTTATATCTGAGGTATCTCCATAACACACTTTATTTACATTTTAATTTCATGGATCACTCATTGATGTCTGCGTACGAAGGTTGTTTCACAGTGTTTAGATAAATAACTTATATTTGTCCTTTTCCCAGTTTACTTAATTTCTGATCTTTTAACTAGCACACCTAGCCTTATCCATCAATTTAATTTAGAAATGCTTTGGAAAAGGGTGGGGTTGGTCATTTGATCTTCGTGATATTTATATAGTCTTCAGTCCCTTGTATTGAATTTTTTGGGCCTGTTATGGAAACATTCCCTTTTATAGTCTTTTATCTTAGACTACATTGCATAGCTTCCCAAATGATGTTCCTCGTTGTAAATTATTGGCACACCCAAGATACTGATCCCCTCCACCCTTGGGGATGGTCAGTTTCTTTTTCATAGACCCCATTGTGGTGTGTGCATTGTCATGTCTCTGTGTGTGAAATTCCAGAAAGGGTCTTTAGTCTCTTAAGTTAGGGTTTACCCAAGCTGCCATTGCTCTCTCGCCCAACCCCCAGCAATAAAGCTCACTTGTTTATAAACAAAAGACTTGGAAAGGTAATGAATTTTTTTTCCAAGTCTGTTACTAGCTAATTAACTTTAACTAAATCTGCCCCCATCTCTGGTACCTCCCAGAAAAAGTAAAGGACTTGAAATGCTTTGTTGAAAAGGGGGGTTAGTATGTGAACCAAGAATTTTTTCAGTCTGTGATGTTACTCTATCTTTATTTTAGTCTCCCATCAAAGGACGTGCACAGCCTTATGATCCCAATTTTTACGATGAAACCTATGATTACGGTGGTTTTACGATGATGTTTGATGACCGCCGTGGACGTCCTGTGGGATTTCCCATGCGGGGAAGAGGTGGTTTTGACAGAATGCCTCCTGGTCGGGGTGGGCGTCCAATGCCTCCATCTAGAAGAGATTATGATGATATGAGTCCTCGTCGAGGACCTCCTCCTCCTCCTCCCGGAAGAGGCGGCCGGGGTGGCAGCAGAGCTCGGAATCTTCCTCTTCCACCACCACCACCACCTAGAGGAGGGTAAGTTTTTTCATCAGCGTGTTATGGACCATAAAAGAGGCTGTTATTAGGAATAGCAAGGGTAGAGTTAGTCTGATATGAAGTGCTGACATGTAACAAGCGAGATAACAAACAAGTATTATGCTTACAGAGATCTAATGGCTTACGACAGAAGAGGAAGACCTGGAGACCGTTATGATGGAATGGTAAGAGTTTTATCATCAGTGTGTATGTGAGGGCTTGTAAGGGGTCTTTTAAGTTAGGCAGTTAAAGTTTTTTTCTTTGTGGAGTTACATTTTTTCCTACAAGTTAACTTTTAGGTTGCCATAGACACCTAAGTCAGTATTTTATTTCAACTGTTTTTGGAGTTGGAGTATTAAGACTTTATTGAGTAGTCACTGTTACTAAAAATAAATGGTTGTTACTCAGTATATGTATTTTAGTGGGGTGAAATAGAAGTTGAGCATATAAAAATAGTTTTACCGTTGAAATAAAATGGCAGATTCATACTAATAGTTCTGTTTCTATCTGAAACAGGTTGGTTTCAGTGCTGATGAAACTTGGGACTCTGCAATAGATACATGGAGCCCATCAGAATGGCAGATGGCTTATGAACCACAGGTTGAGTATCATGTTTTGACCTGCATATCAGTAAAATTTAAGATGATTGCTCGCTAATAAATGTTTTTCGTCTCCTCCCTTTCCCTCCCATGTAATGTTTTGTTTCATTGACTGCTCTGTACCTAAATCACTTTTATTCTTCCCAAGTATTATCTTTTGAAATTTGATTACTCTATAAACTTGGGAAGAATTTGGAGAACTTGGGCTTCCTAAATAGGGCTTTCCATAAATATTAAAACATTTAGAGTGATTTTGAAGTTAAAAGTAATTTTCTGTTTTTGTTTTTTCTTTCCTGGTTTTAGGGTGGCTCTGGATATGGTAAGTTTTCTTCTTTGTGAATTAAAACATTATTTCATGCTTTCTAAATGAACTTAATGCTCATTATTTAAATCAGATTATTCCTATGCAGGGGGTCGTGGCTCATATGGTGATCTCGGTGGACCTATTATTACTACACAAGTAACTATTCCCAAAGATGTAAGTATCTTTAATGTACTATCAAGAACATTTAACGTATCTGATTGTTTGCCTTACTGTGAAGTTTAAATTCCCTTTTAATAAATGGTTTTAACAAGAAAAATCTTTCAGGATTGAGATTGTTATAAGGGTCTTGTGTGAGATCATTCTACAATTTGAGTCACTTGATACAAATGATGAGTGCTATTAAGAAAAGCAGTGTTTTTCATTCCTTATCATTAGCTTATAAGAAATTTTAATACAGGTAGTATAGATATCTAAAACTTAACTATAGGCTTTATAGATGAGTCAAAGTCTGGATAAAGGAGTTGAATATTCCCAATGGCTAGTGAAAATACAAGTAACAAGGCCTTTTAATGTATATCATAAACAGTTTATTTTCAAAAATCTTTTCAGTTGGCTGGATCTATTATTGGGAAAGGTGGTCAGCGCATTAAACAAATCCGTCATGAGTCTGGAGCTTCAATCAAAATTGATGAGCCCTTAGAAGGATCTGAAGATCGGATCATTACCATTACAGGAACACAGGACCAGATACAGAATGCACAGTATTTGCTGCAGAACAGGTCAGTTTAAGTTTAGGTTTATGTTAACTTAAACATACTAAAACCTTAAAAAGCTTTTTCCTCAATTGATTTTTCTTTTAGAAGCCATGGTGTCTCAACCTTTTGGGGACCTAACTTCTAAACTCTTAATAGCTTTGCCTTAATTTTCTCCTGCTTTCTTACTAAAAACGAAGACATTCAATACTAATCTTGCTGGAAGAAGTCTTAACCAAGCAAACATCTCATTTCTCTGGTGAAAACTGCTGCCAAAACTTACTTGTTATAAAAATTACAGAGCCTGTAGAAAATGTAGAAGATTCAGTGGATGTTGGTCTAGTTCTGTGTGGAAGACTAGTGATTTTGTTGTTTTTAGATAACTAAAACGACAACAAATCACAGTCTGCCATATGGCACAGGCCATGCCTCTACAGGACAAATGATTGGTGCTGTTAAAATGCAGCATTTCACACCTTACTGGCATTTATTTCCTTGTCTTTCTACTGAATTTTAACAACTGTCAATTTCATTTTCTTAATTCTGCTCAACTAATGTCTGATCTGCTATTAATCATTTTTCTTGAATCTTACATTAATTTATAATTGTTAATGTTTTTAATTCTAAATTTAATGGGCAAGTTTT
>PVIY010017216.1:0-49929 GCA_004026745.1 Myrmecophaga tridactyla
AGGTGCACTGCTCAAAGTCCTGCCCATTGGGAGGATTTCCCCTCACCACTGTCCTTCAAGGACACCCCAGAAAGGGGTTGTATGCTGCAGCTATCTACTTTTGGGTAGTACCTGCACATCGTGCTGAGTCACCTGTAAACCAGGCCTGACTGTTCTCTTCCGCAGTCAATTCACTGTAAGGAACAACCCAAGAGGCCATAGCTCTGGTGTGGGAAAGAGAAGGTAATGGGGCAGGAGTGGAGACCATGGGCATTTGGGCCACTTCCTCATGTAATTTACTTGTGCTTTCAGAACCTGCTCTGGCCCTATCTCATATGTACCATGTTCATTTTAAGGTAGAGTGCTGCTACACATGCCCAACTTTATGGCTTGGTTGGTCAGACAACACCTAGCGCATGATAAGCAATTCAGGTCTCATGGTAACTTGGTGGCCTAAGGTTAAGCATTCGGTCTCTACTAAGGCCCAGTAGCAGTCCAAAAGCTGTTTCTCAATAGGAGAGTAGTTATCTGCAGCAGATGGTAAGGCTTTGCCTCAAAATCCTAAGGGTCTGTATTGTGATACTCCTATAGGGGCCTGCCAAAGGCTCCAAACAGCATCTCTATTTGCCACTGATACTTCCAGCACCATTGGATCTGCTGGATTATATGGTCCAAGTGGTAGAGCAGCTTGTACGGCAGCCTGGACCTGTCACAGAGCCTCCTCTTCTTCAGCTCCTCACTCAAAATTAGCAGCTTTTCTGGTTACTCAATAAATGGGCCAGAGTAGCACACCGAAATGAGGAATATGTTGTCATCAAAATCCAAAGAGACCAACTAGGCGTTGTGCCTCTTTTTGGTCATAGGAGGGGCCAGATGCAACAACTTATCCTTCACCTTAGAAGGGATATCTTGATATGCCCCACACCACTGGACACCTAGAAATTTCACTGAGGTGGTAGCCCCCTGTATTTTTGTCAGATTTATCTCCCATCCTCTGACATGCAAATATCTTACCAGTAAGTCTAGAGTAGTTGCTACTTCTTGCTCACTAGGTCCAATCAACATGAGATCATCAATATAATGACCAGTGTGATGTCTTGTGGGAGGGAGAAATGATCAAGGTCCCTGTGGATGAGATTATGACATAACGCTGGGGAGTTGATATACCCCTCAGGTAGGACAGCTGAAAGCAAACTGTTTCTGGTGGTCCTTACTAACAGCTAATGAGAAAAAAGTTTTGCCAGATCAATAGATGGATACCAGGTACTAGGGGATGTACTGATTTGCTCAAGCAATAATATCACATCTGGAAGAGCAGCTACAATTGGAATTACAACCTGGTTGAGCTTATGATAATCCACTGTCATCCTCTAAGACCCATATGTTTTCAGCACAGGCCAAATAGGAGAGTTGAATGGGTATGTGGTGGGAATCACCACCCCTGCATCCTTCAAGTCCTTAAAAGTGGCAGTATTCTCTGCAATCCCTCCAGTAATCCAGTATTGCTTCTGATTTACTATTTTGCTAGGTAGGGGCAGTTCTAGTGGCTTCCACTTGGCCTTTCCCACCATAATAGCCCTCCCTGCATGAGTTAGAGAGCCAATGTGGGGATTCTGCCAGTTGCTCGGTATGTCTATTCCAATTATACATTCTGGAACTGGGGAAATAACTACAAAATGGGTCCAGGGGCCCACTGTGAGACGGACCTGAGCTAAAACTCCATCGATCACCTGACCTCCATAAGCCCCCACTCTGAGTAGTGGACCAGAGTGATGTTTTGGGTCCCCTGGAATTAATGCCACTTTGGAACCAATGTCTAATAATCCCCCAAATATCTGATCATTTCCTTTTCCCCAGTGCACAGTTACCCTGGTAAAAGGTTGTTAGTCCCCTTGGGGAAGGCTTAGAGGAAGATTAACAGTATAAATCTGTGGCAGTGTAACAGGTTTCTCCCCCAAAGGGACCTAGCTTCCCCTTCATTCAAGGGGCTCTGGGTCTGTAAACTGTCTCAAGTCCGGAAATTGATTAAGGGGCCATGACTCTGTCTTTTTGTAATTCAAGTTAGACTTCTGTTCACTTGGCCTAGAACTCTATTGTTTATACAGCTCAAACAAGAATTTAGTAGACTGCCCATCTATTGTATTTCTAGGTAACCCATGATTTACTGGCCAATGCCACAAATCTCTGTGAGTCAGATTATTTTGACTCCTGCTTTGAATTTGCTGTCTATTATAATAGCCATGTCCACCCTATCTTTGGCGATTACGTACTGCCACCTGGCTTCTGCCAACTCTGCATCCAGTTATCCCCATTGTTTTTAAGGATTCCAGCTCAATGACAGCAGTTCCCACAGTAATAGCTGACCTACAGAGAAGTGCCACTACAGAGCTCTTCAGGGATGATGGTGCTAGTTTCATAAATTTATTTCTCACCGTTCTGGTAAAAGGTGCATCCTCCAGCCATTCCTGGGAAGTAAGTGTGCGCTTTGCATGATTCCAATCTCTCTAAGCCTCTGAAATCCACTCTAACATTCCAATCTCTCTAAGCCTCTGGATCCCCTCATCTACATTATACCAGGACAGTTCTGGCATTTCAACCTCAGGAAATGTCGGCCACCTTTTGATCCACATTTCAGCCAATTATCCAAACACCCTGTTAATGCCTTTTCTAACCTCTCGAGCTATAACATTGAATGCAAAATCTCTGCTTAATGGGCTCATATCAATAAATTTAGCTTGATCCAGCCTTATATTCCTCCCACCATTATCCCACACTCTTACAATCCATTGCCAGACATATTCCCCTGATTTCTGTGTATTTAAATTGGAAAACTCACACAATTCTTTTTGAGTATAACATATCTCCTCATGTCTGATACTATGTACCTCACCTTTAGGGGCCTGTTGGGACTTTAGGCTAGTTATTGGTCTGGAAGAAATGAGAGGTGGTGAGGGTAGGTAATGAAAAGAATTAGAAGTATCTTCCAAGCCCTTTGCTTCAGGGCATTCATTTAAATTTTCATCTGGTAAAATAGGATTAATCACTCTAGGGCTAATCCGTTCAGGTGGAGGTTGGGTGGCCAACTCCTCAAGGAAGGCTGGAGGTGGGTGGCTATGTCCTCAGGGCAGACTATTATAGGGTTTTCTAGAGAAGACTCAGGATGACCTAGCATTTCAATCTCACCCCCAACATCATTATCAATCCATATGTCACCATCCCATTTTTCAGGGTCCCACTCCTTTCCAATCAGTGACCTCATTTCAATGGCAGAGACCATGAAAGATTGAGATTTCAGTTTATGTGTAAAGTTACTGCTCTAACAATGAGATTCTGAGTCTGATTTTCTTTTAGGACACTTATAGAAATATTTACATCTGTCAGACAGCGCTTAAGCTTAACATTTGAAGCCTTAAGCCCGTCCCTTTCGCTCATTAGTATATTCAGTGTATCTAACAACAACCATCCAACATCTCTATACCTCTTATTTCCATTAAACTCCGTAAAGGTGTCAAAAACATTATCCCCCAGTGCCTGGCTTCATACAAGCAAAGTATTAGAAGAATCGAATGGTGATACTTTGACTATCTCTTTTGCCAATTCACCCCATGGATTGGCAGTATCATTCTGATTATAGGAATCAGAGTCCTCAGTGCCTTTGAGTCCAGTCAGAGTAGAAAAACATTCATAAAAATCCATTTTTAAGATTCTGTTTCTTAAGAACCATGCCTGGTACCAAGTTGTATTAGTTAGGCTTCTCTAGAGAAACAGAATAAACAGGAAATATTTGTAAATACAAAATTTATAAAAGTGCCTCACATAACTGTGCGAGCATAGAGTCCAAAATCTGTAGGGAAGGCTGTGAAGCTGACGATTCCAATGGACAGTCTGGATGAACTCCACAGGAGAGGCTTGGGGGCAGAAGCAGGAAGAAAGCCTGTCTCTTCTGAATCGTCCTTAAAAGGCTTTCAGTGATTAGATTAAGCATCACTCATTAAAGAAGACACTCCCCTTGGCTGATTACAAATGGAATCATCTGTGGATGTTGTCAACATGATCATGATTTAATTCTATGACATGTCCTCATAGGAACAGACAGGCCAGCACTTGCCCAACCAGACAAACAGGTACCACCACCTGGCCAAGTTGACACATGAACCTGACCATGACAGTATATAATAACCTGACAATGGGCATACGTCATCAACCACAGTGGACAATACTCTGGAATAGTAGCTCCAAAATCTTGTGTCTAATTTCAGCCACTCACTCACTATATGCCATTGGGTACGTCACAGATACCTAATTCTCACTTTTTTCATTTTTAAAATAAGGGACTTGGATGAAATCTCTCAGCATGTTCCAGGTCCAATTTGACATCTGTATAATCATTTATAATTTGTAAAATATTTCTTCACATATGATGCCATCTAATTCACACAATTTTGTTATATATACCATTTCTTTTAGAAAAATATGAGCCCCCCCAAAATAAGCTTTGTAATAAATGTGCCATCCAAAATTCCTTTAAAATTATTCAAATGCATGGGCATTAGGGTGGTCATTTTAGAGCATGTTTTATTAAGTGTAGTAGTGATTTCTATAATATTCTCTATTTTTTTCAAGGGGAAACTAAGAGGTAGGGAATTTAGGAGGATTTCAGGAATAATAGAAAATATTCTATCATTTATTGAAAATTGACCTGTCATATACTATATTAACTTTTATATATAAATTATCTTTCATAAAACTATCCTTCAAATGTGTAGTAATGCTGCTCCTCTTTTACAGATGAGAAAAATGAGGCTTGGAATTTAGGTACATTTACAAAATGTGGTAAAACTAGTAAGTGGCCGATCTATGTTTGGAACTAAGATAAAGAAGACTCCAAAGTTGTGTTCTCTTAACTATAACACAATGCTTTTTTCTCCTACCAAATGCACAAATACGTAAAAATCCAACAGTACCTACAGTCCAATGCTAAAGCCAATAGGCACAATTAGATAAGGCATTTAACACCTTAGGTACTTCCTGTTATATCTGGTGTGCTTAGCAAATGAGCTCTCATTTCCTGAACTTAGATTGTTCTCATTCTGTTCCCCTCAATAGATGTTCAAGGCATTGCCCTAAAGACTCAATAAGATGAAAACATTCACAAAACATCTATGCTTTTCTAGGCTAAAAGGAAGAAATCTAATTTTCCTCCTCTGGAGACTAAACTGCAAGTGCACAACTAATTAACCATTACCAGCTGATGGTGGTACATGTTACACTGCTGAAGAAGGAGACCAGGGAGTCCTGCATAATTATCTCTTCTAGGAAGGTTCCTAGGAGCTATTCCATTCTCTTATAAAACAGCAGTATTACAGGGGAGAAGATAAAGTCTGAAGAATTGAAAAGCTTAAGGCCCTCTGGAATAAATAAGAATAACCATTTCATGCATATAACCAATGCAGAAACAGCAAAACAACCCTCTTAATCACTCTCACGTGGGTCTTTGATATTTTAAAACAGAGAAACAACTTTCATTTTTAAAATGCAAAATACATAAGCTTGAATTCTGAGTGACACAAATACTGAATTGTGTACTAGTTACATTTTGGTTGGATTAATGATGGAAATTATATATCTAAAGTGACTAATTTAATTTCCTCCCTCTTCCCCCATGATGGAGTCACCAGTAAAAGTCATTGATCATTGCTAGGGTCTTCCATGGTACATTAAGTTTTGGACTCAATGATTTTCTAGTGTATTTTTTAATGTAAAAATAGAATAATGAGTAGAATATTTGAATAAATTACCTCTCTACCTATCCATACTCACAAGTGGCTGAAGGTACAACATTTCAAAATATCCTTGGGCAATTTAAAGATCTTACCCTTGTAAGCCATGTTCAAGCCCTAATCTGTGTTTCTGCAGGAATGAACCCATTTATAAATAGTATTTCTGAATATGTTAAGACTAGTCAAGGTATGACTAGGATCTTCCAAGATCCTGATTAGGTGTGGTTACCTGGATCAGAGTGGATGTTAATCTGGAAGCTTTATAAAGTGAAGCTGAGAGCCAGAAAAAGCCACAGGAGGAGACCAAGGACAGAGATCATCATGTGATGGAGGACTGCCATCACCAAAATACTATGGACTCTGGAAAAATCATGGCCTTACCTCCATCTTGATTTTGGATGGACAGCCTTCAAAACAATGTGACAATAAATGTTTGCTGTTTAAGCCAACTCATTGTGTGGTATTTGCCATAGCAGCTCTTGCAAACAAAAATTGTGATTTAACAAGACCATCATTATTCTAATCATGTTTCATTTTAAGAAGACTTACAATAACACACAAAAGGGTTTAATGAGAAAACGTAGTATGTGGCTAGAGCAAACTGTCAAAATGACTTATTTTTGTATATGTTAGCCATACTACCTAAGACAGCCTTACAGCCAGTTTTTGTCCCCTAGTGTTGGCCCTCTTTCACTTTCATCTAAAGCATGACTTTTCCTCTACCACTTACAACTTGGGCACCACTGTCCTACCTTCCCTCCTTGGTATCTCACTTCCAACCTGCTATGTCCTCTCCTGTATGCCTGACTCCCACCCCCACCATTTGCTTACCTTTCACGTGTTAAGGTCACAAAGCCCACCCTACAACCTTACCTACTTGGGAGTAAATTCTCAGCTTCTAAATGGACAAGCACTCTGCCAGAGTCATGTAGGGATGGGTCCATGAATGAATGTTTTTTAAAGGTCAGAGCAAGTAGGTGCTTACAGCTTTGTTCAGTACCAAAGTTGTTATATACTTCTTGAATGCAAGATTGTGAAGCATTCCACAATTTGAGAAAGTCTGAATACCACTTTGGAAAAAAACTCTTGATAGGACAAATTTGGTTCTTTAATATACATTAAGTCATAGTTTAGTCATGCCACATAACAGGGAAAATATGCACTATTTTACTATATGCTATAGGATTGTAGTTAATCATTTGATCCAAAACATTATTTATTTTTAATAATGATTTGTTCTGACTTAACATTTATGGCAAAATACACTATATCCAGAGAAAGCTCTCCATGATTTACTGAGCTCAGTGTCCTGAGGACTTGCTGTGTATCAGTTTGTCTAATGCACCCCAAGTAGGAAATAGCAAAGCCTGTGACCTTAATCTCTATGCTATGTAGCCTCATAAAGCAAAAGTTATCTTGACTCAAGATAACCACTATTAATATAGTGCATTCCATCCTTATGTGTGTTGTTGTTTTATGCTGTATATCTGTAATTAAATGGGTATTTTTATATGAGCCAGGTACATATGTGTTCATTTTTATCTTATAAATGAATACATATGGTCAAAGATAAGTGGAAAATTTATAAATTCTGGGTTTCTGCTTGTTTCTTTTTAGTTCTGTCCCTTTGGTGTTTCATCCACTCTCATGGCTTCAGCCTATCACCTCCAAATAATTCCACAATTTATATGTCTGGTACTTTCCTCCCTCATCTTCACTTGATTTCAATTTTTCTCTGTTACCTTAAAACCACCGTTCCTGAAATCCCCCCTTGCCCAAATGGTTTCTCTTTCTGACAACTGTTGACTGAACCATAGGCTGGGGGCCTTATCTCTGCCCTTGATTTGTCCCCTTCTTTATTGCCCACACCACCTCGTGCTGTTGGGTTTTCATTTCAAATCCTTCTTGTGTCTATTTCTTCTTTTTTTTACTATCATAAATTACTTTAGTTTATAATCATATAAGCATGTATGCATCCATCATTCATAACTAAATTTCACATATATCAACAAAGCTGAAATAATTTGACCATTGTTCCGATCCTGGTTCCCTTGCTCATTCACTGTAGCCACTGGCATGTGTTTTGTAGATACACCTCCAGACTCTTAAAATTATTTTTAACATACAAAACTTTGCACCCATACATGGAATGATGAGCATGTGTCTGAATGTGTACATTTAATAAAAATAGTATAAATCTATAAGTGTTCCCCTGTAACTGTTTTTTTTTTTTTACTCAATGATATCTTTGGATCTATACATACAGATACAATTGATTCCTTTTAATTGATACATATCATATGAACACATTGTATTTACCTTTACTTGTTGGTATCTAGTTGTTTATTTTTTCTCTTCAGAAATGCTACAAATAGCATCCTTACACAAATATCTTTGTACTTAAGTGTTTAGATACCTGAAAGTGAAAAGTCTAGATTGTATGGTATAGTCATTTTTATTTTTTCACAGATATTATCAAAGATCCCTCTAAAGTAGTTATACTAATTATGCATTATGTTTATTTTACAGTTTATTTTCCCACCCCCTAATATCACACACACAAACACACACACACACACACACTTTTTCAATTTGGTAGGTAAAAAGTGACATTCCACTATAGTTTTTTGTATTTATTTTATTAGGAATGATGTTGATCATCTTTTCTTTTTCTTTTTTCTGTGTACTTTCTGTTCTGATACTTTGTAGTGTCCTCTGTATAAATTAAGGAATTTGGCCCTTTCCCTGTAATATAGGTTGCACATTTCTTTTCCAAGGAAAGATTAATCAAGCCCCTCCACTCAAGGCTAGTGTTTAAACTTGTTTTAAGGCAGAAACCAGGATGGAAGCAATGCCAAGATGGAGTCCACTTAACTAAGGGCTGGAGGAGTTACAGAACAAAGAGCTTTTTTTTTTTGAGAGACAGAAATTCACAGAAATGATTTTGCCCTCCAAGGCTGAGACTGCTCCAACTCTGGCTTCAAGAACTAGCTCATGGAATTGAGTGAATGGAAAAAAATTGAAAGACCATTAAGCATTTGCGAGAGCTGTAATTGCAGAAAATTGCCAAGTCTGACAAACAAGAAGGGTCTGACATGCCCATAATCAATGCGATTCCCATGTCCTCAAGCCTGCATCAACAGAAAGGGGGCTTTAAAGACATGCAGCCCCCTCCTTACAACTCCTAGGAGCATCTTCCCTAGTGCTCATCTCACAGAGGCCAATGGATGAAGGAGAGCCTCTTGGATTAGAGGCAGCAAGGACAACTGGCCATGGAACACAGGCCATGGTCAAGGCAGGAGGTCTTTGGTGAAGTCATTAGCTTCATGGCTTTTTAAATACTATCAATCCATGGAAAGCTCCCAGATTTGTATAAAGTTCCCAGTCCAGCCTAGACTCCTACTCTAAATGTCAATGCACATATTCAACTGCATAGCTTTCATCTCCACTTGGTGTTCCTGGTCCTTCCCTCCCAAACCTGGTCCCCTCATATACTCCCCCATCTCAGGTAATGACAGCATGTGTTTTTTCAGTTGCTCGGGTCAGGATCTTATCATTAGCTCCTCTCTTTCTCTCAGAGAGAAACTGACCCATTTTCAAATCCTGCGGGCTCTATCTTCAACATATATTCAGAATCAGATCACTTCTCACTATCCCTCCTGGTATCACTCTAGTACAAGCACAATCATCTCTCCTTTGTGTCATGGGTGGAGTATCCCCACTAACTGATCTGCTCTGACTTTGCCCCTCATCTGTTTACTCTTAGCACGGCTGCCAGAATAAGCTTTCCAAAACAAGGGCTAGATGATTGTCATTCTGTGTCTTCCAATGTCTCTATACGAGATGAAGGGTTTACAGGCCGACCGGGGCCTCACTGTCTGTCTAATCTAACCTCCTGCCTCATCTCCTCCCCTTC
This sequence comes from Myrmecophaga tridactyla, assembly GCA_004026745.1. Lineage (NCBI taxonomy): Eukaryota > Metazoa > Chordata > Mammalia > Pilosa > Myrmecophagidae > Myrmecophaga > Myrmecophaga tridactyla. The sequence goes on from PVIY010017216.1 coordinate 9,676, forward strand.
CCTACCTGAGTTTACTTCGGCCACACCACCTCTTTGTGGTTCCTCAATGTTTGGCATACACCCAAAACAGAGTTTCTGAACAGCAACTCTTTACTCAAATACCACTATCTAGTGGAACTTCTCAGCCATCCTGTTTAAAATTTCTACCTGTTCATACACAGTCCCTGTTAATTTCCTATTTTTCACAACACACTTGGCAATGCCCACCTTATTTATTTCACTTATTTACCATTTTTATTGCTTGTGTCCTTCCTTAAGAATGTAGGCACCAAGGAAGCATGGAGTTTTGTCTTTTTCTGTATTACGATAGATCCAGAAGCTACCATAGTGCCCAGCGCATTGAAGGAGCACAACATGTTTTGACAAATGCATGAATAAATGAATGAATTAGTTAACGAATACCCATCAGCCAGATTACAGTATGTGAGATCACTCTCTGTTGTTTTATGTTAACTTTTTTCCAAATGGGTGTTTTTATTGCAGCTATCCTGAAACATAAGCATGGTGCCATGGACTTGGCAGGTGGTACTTTACTTTAGCAGTAACCTTCTAGACATTAACATTCTAATTTTGCATAGATTTCTTCAGATAATGCCAGCACCATTCGGGTCATGTGGATGTTTAAATTACCGTGGTTTCAGAAAATCTGTAAAATTGTCTTTAATATTGGCCACTATGAATTACTTTAAATGGTCAAGAATTGGGGTTCTTAAACTTTTTCATCATGGATTCCTTTGAGAAGGAATATTTCCATGTCATTCAAGACAGGATCTAAAGTTGTTAGCAGGTGTAAACACAGTACAAAAGATTTTTTTAAAAGCAAACAAATTAGGCAATGGTGACTGGGAAGGAATAAAGATGGGAGAAAATGAAGTTAAGATAGGGCTTATGTATAAAATGTGTAACATAAAGCTCCATAGAGTTGTTGAAGATGGACTCAAATTTTGTTTCTGGGCTTCTTATTATTCAGAGTGGTATGACTTTCGATACCAATAAATTAAGAATAATAAAATTCTCTACTTTGTGCTATTAGAAAACTGCCAGTGTTTTATTGTTTCCATAATAAAAATTTAAAGTACGTTAGGGTGGTTTTTTACCTAAATAATATATAAATTTAATATAACCTAATAAAAATCCCAATAAGCAGTAGAGGATAAGAAGACAGATTAATGGGACTAAATAAAAAGTTCTAAAAGAGACCCAAGTATATTAAAAGTGTGTAATAAAATTGGGATATTAAATTTATGGGCAATGTTTAGATTATTTAACCAATGGTATTAGAATAAGTAGACAGGAATTTCAAAATTAAAAAAATATTTGATCTCTACCAACACTTTATAACAAAATACATTTTAGGTAGGTTAAAATTTGAATCCGGGGTGGGGAAAGCTCTCCTAACCATCACACTGAAGACAAAAAACATCGAAGAAAAGACTGATAGGTCTTAACCATACTTTAAAATTTTAACTTCTATATGTCAAAGAAATAAAATTCTAAACTTCTATATGTCAAAGAAATAAAAATAAGAATATAAGCAAGAAAATGTGCCACATATCTAAAGAATGGATATATGTATAAATATATATGGGTATATGTACAAGTGGATATATACATAAATGTATATATGCATATAGTTATTAAAAATAAAATACTAAATAAAATCATATCAGAATAACAAAGCATAATGGGAAAAAGCAAATGACATGAAGAAACCATTCTTAAAAGAAATCTGAGTGTCTATAAACACATGGAGAACATTCAACTACCTTAGTAGTCAAAGTAAAATGTTGAGATGACATTGAATCTGAGAAAGATTGAAAAATAATTACCATTGTTGGTATGGATATGGGGAAACTGGTCCTCTTATATGCCATTTTGGGGATTTTAAATTGTTTCAAAATTTTGAGAAATCAATTTGGACAGATGTATAAAAAGTCTAAAACTGCACTGGTTCTAGCAATTCTTTCAGCATTTATACAAATACAGCAATTTGGTAATTACGCAAATATATGTAGAATCTATGGTGGTATCTTTTTTTCTTTTGCTTTAATCAACAAACAGGTTAATATTTGTTTAGGAAAGGGAGACTAGAAATATATATTACAGTATTGTCAGTGACGATTACAGGGTTTTTAAATCTCAGGTGATTTAAATTACTTTTCTATGTGTCTGAATATTTGGATTAGAAGCCCTATTTGGGAACATGAGGCACTCATCTCAGATGGCTATTTTTAGAAGCATTCCTTAGCTCATTTAGTATCTAACAGGTAAGAAGAACACATATATTTAAAGAAATGCACTGATTTCCTCAGGATCAGTAAGAAAATTTTCATTAATGCTAGTTAATTGCTGGTCATCAAATATTCACAGTATACTATACCTTCATTTAACAAAGCTTTGTGATCCAACATGGATACAAAATATTTCAATGGCTCTGTAAGCTATGAGGCCTAAATTGTAATCTCAAAGGATAGTAAACAAATTAGTTAAGATTCCATCCGCAGTTATACTCAGAAGATTTTAGAATATTTTTCTATGCTAGCATAAATATACTAAAGCACAAGACTGGAGAATTTGCAAGTACCACAATTAGTGGCGAACAGTCCAACGTTAATTACAGAAATTCAGGCCTCAGTTTTGATGATATAATTCTAACAGTCTTGTGAAGAAAATATGAAATCAGTATTCAATGAGAACAGATTTTATGCCTCATAGTTTCTGGAGTAGTGAAAATTTAGCTATAATTAAGAAAAAAGTCAATATTCTAAAGAAAATACGTTACATTTCTGGAGCATCTTGGAAGATTCCTTTTCCTATAGTGCTCTGCTGGGTTCAATAAACTAATCAAGAGACAGCATACCCTAGTACTGAATGATGTAGGTTCTGGAGCTCCTACATTTACTTCAGGTAAGTGACTTAACTATTCTGTTCCTCAGTCATGTGATCCATAAAATGTGGATAATAATAGCAAGTTCATATGGGTTTTATGAGGCCTAAATAAGTTAACATAGCATATTTAATATATGACAGCTAAGAACAAACCATGTTTAAAGAAGTACTGACACATAGCAAGTGTTCAATAAATAAATTATAAATAAATGTCAATTTATTAGTTTGATAAGTAAAATACCAATAAAAATATATTGACTATTTAATGTTCCCTAGACATGACAAGGGAGCCTAAAGATTCTCAGTCATGCAGTAAAATATTCCAAAGAAAAATAACATGCATAAAAACATAATAACTAGAGCAGCACAACATATAATGAAGATTAGTTAAATGAGGTTAACAATAAGTTAGCAATTGGATTTTGGAGGCAAGAGTAGGGATGAAGACTTCTTAGAGGAGGCAGGGTTAAAATAAGCCCTAGAAATAGGAACAGGATTCAATTTGCTGGGAAGAGGGTAGGGATACAGAATTTTTGAAATTTATAGTTGAATTTTGAAATTTATAGCTGAAATAAACCAAGTTTTTCCATCCCATTTAGTACTGAATTTCTTTTGCTGATTCTTCACTCCCTATGAGAATCCATTTGTGTTGTTTTTATTTTTAGTTTCCTTTGACTAGGCAAATGCTTATATTTTCCTTTAAAAAAAAAACTTATGAAAACATTCAAACATGTATAAGAGTTGAAAAATAGTAGAATGAACTTCCATGTACTTTAACTTAGCTTTCAAACTGATTACCAACATTCTGAGATTTTTGCTTCATGCAACATATTGATTAGCATGTCACTTCAAACATTGGGATTTTTGTTATAATCAATATTAAATGTGCACATGAGAGGTATCTATGAAAATATTACTCTTTTCATTATTGTGGAGAATGCCCCAAAAGGGCCTTGTAGACTTTGCTCATTGCTTCTTGGTATAAGGAAGGCTTAAAAGATTTGGCTCAAAATAATAAGGCTCCCATAAATTGGATAACTCTTTTAAAGTAAACTTGTAAAAAAATTAATCATAATATAAATACAAAAAAATGAACAAATCAGAGTTTTTACCAAGTGAGTACATCTATGTAATGACTACTTGCTTCAAGAAATAGCATTTTACCCAGGTACCTCTTTTCGCTGTCCTAGGTATTATAGTCTCCCAATTGTAACCACTCTTTAGAACTTTCAGCATGTATCAATGTTGTCTGTTTTGGAGTTCCACAGAAATGGATTCATACAGCATGCAATCTTTTGTGTCTGGCTTAATTTGCTCAACTTTTTGTAAAAGAAAAGCATCCATACTATTTTTATTGTTATATACTCTTCCATAACATTAATATACCCACATTTACTCATGTATTCTATTATTGATGGGCATGTGAATTGCTCCAGGTTTTTATATGATGAATAATGCTGCTATGAATTTCTTTTATCTGTCTTTTGCAGTATATATGCTCATTTTCTGTTGGGTATAAATCTACAAGTAGAATTACTGGGTCGTCAAGAATGGATGTTCAGTTTGGGTAGATTTTGCAAGACAGTTTTCCAAAGTGGATGTCCAAATTCATGTCTCCAGTAGTCTTTAAGTATTCAACTTGCTGTAAATCCTCAGTACTGTAATTTTTAAAAATTTTAGTCATTGTTGTGGGTGTGTAGTTGCCAAAAATTTAAAGATGTTTTCTATTGTTTATGTTTAGTTATTTCTGTTTATGTTTAGTTATATATTTTGGACAGAAATTCTCTGTCCACCAGGAATATGGGGGTTGAACTCCAGTTTCAAGAGCTCTGCTTAATTTTTTAGCCTTTTCTCTTAGTTATTAGCAAATGCCTCAATGGGAAAGGGATCTTGTCTCTGTGTCTTCTTTTACCAGAGAATATGACTTCACTGTTAATTTGAATCCTAATTTTTCATCTCCCTTGCCTGAAAGCTGCAGGTCACCACATTCTCCTAGTCTCTCTTAGCCTATGCCGTTTAGGGAATCCCAAGTATCTAGGGATGAAAAACAGAAAAGAATGTCAGGCTCACTTGAATGCATTTTCCTTTTCTGTGGATCTTGGAACTCCTGTCACTGGTGGTCTTGATTACTCTCCATTGTCTTCAGACAGCTGGGTATTTTTTGGATATTACTTTACATTCACAGTTGTTATCAGAGGGTTGGCTAGTGTGCTATAATCTATGCCTTTATGGCTAGAAGCTACCTCTAGATGTGGAACTCATAATCCTGGTTTTATTTGTGAAATTTAACCAGAATTTTATGAGTGTGAACATGTTTAGTGTACAGATGATCCATCATTTTTATCAGATTCTTAAAAAGACTTTGACATAAAATAAAGTAAGAACTATTGCTCTGGACATTTAAAGTGACTTGCTGAGATTTAACAAATTGAATATATATGATCAATACCAATACAACTTATAAAGTATACTGGTATCAAGTTTTAAACTAATCAAATATCCCAAATGATGATTCCACTCTTTGGAGAAATACATAGTAGTTACAGTGCTGAGATATGAAGATGAACATTGAACGTAATATGAGGTAACAGAGATGTAGTAGCTATAAACATAAGCTACTGTATTGTAAGGTAGTTACTCTTTAAAAGGTACACCTTCAGCCTACTAACATCCCAGAGAAGGTTAAGGCATTTGATACATTTAGCAAAAAAAAAAATGACCTTGAAAATCAGGAGGAATAGTGAGAAAGAGACAAAGATAGGGAGAGGGGGAGGGAAAAAGAGGGAAAGGGGGAGGGAGGGAGAGGGAGGGAGGGAGGAAGAAGGGGAGGGAAGGAGGAGGACAAGGGAATATGAATTTCTTAATTTTTTTAATCTAAAGATATGAAGAGGAAAATCCTCTAATCATGAAAATCTCAGATCATAAAACATGTCCCATAAAGTAGAAAAGATGCTTCTTTTGCAGTTACATCACCACCTTCATATGGTGGAAGGAAGAAATGACACAGGGGGAAAGAAAGCTTGTCCTTTGTCATCTAAGCCATAGGGAGAAAAAGAGGAGAAAGACAGAGTAAGGGGTGGAGCATCAGACTCATGAGCCCACATGCTGCAGGTTTGGGCTGAAGCTGCAGACGTTACACAAGTTTAAAGCAATGCTGAGAGCAGAGGATTTCACATCTGTATTGTTGTTGGGGCCCTTCGGAGAAGACAATGGTGTGGGGTGGACTCCACACCAGGGCTGGATGGACCAGTCAGCCAGAGTCTAGTCTGTAACCCCTGCCTCCTTCAGTGTCCGCATGGCAGGAATGCTGGGTTGAAAGCCTGTGGGGTGCCTTGGAGAATATGGCACAGGCTCAGCATGAATGTGGGACAGAGCTAGCCAAGAATCACCTCTACACCTTGATCTAGCCATGAGAGGTAAGATCATGAATTTTATCAGCCTTTGCATCCATCAGCAGGCTTTGGCAGAAAGCCCAAGAATGGGCCTGGATGAATCACTGTTAGTCGGTTCCAGTCAGCACAAACCCAAGATCAGCAATTGGCCTCCCTGCCCATGAATTAGACCACCTAAGCCCCAGTCCATAGCCTAAACACATCTTCAGAAGGATCAAAGAAAAGGAGAAAATGGTGAGACACAATACTTTTTCAAAAGAAAGAGTTAAATTTGACAGACTAAATTATTTAGTGCCCCAGGCTACGTGAGATCATTTTAATATGTCTCTACTTTCTGATACTTAGCATTTGGAAGCTAGTAAATGGGATAAGAACAGTTTTAGAGAACAAAGAAACTATACTTTCTGGGTACATCTGAGTGTAGTGTGAGTGAATTTATGACCTCACTGCAACATTAACCACTAAACCAGTAGCATCATACTTATTGTTATTGCTAAAACAATAGCATTCCAGGTGTCCATAAACCCATGGCTGGCAAAAACACTCCATTTTCAAAACCATTTGAAATTGTTTTGCTTTGGATTGAGTTTAGAGAGAACAAAATCTCCATGTTGGCCAAAAGAAAAAAATTTAGCCAGATTCCCAGATAATTAAACTGGTCAACCAGCTCTAAGACATTAACATCTGCTGTTTTATTCATTAATGAGATGGTCAATTTCTACAATCTGTGAGACAGATCAGAAACACGGGGTTGGCTTTTCTTTCATTTTAAGTCAGTTCGCTAGAGAAGAACTATCCTTCTATTTTAGTAACTGTCACATTGCAAGGTGCTGATAACCTGTGACAGAGAGGAGACACTGCTCTATCACTCTATCACCAGGACACATACGCACAGAAAACAACCGAGTTAGATGGTTATGAACAAACATAATGCGGACCTAAGAAATTATATCTGCACACTCTCATTTGCAGGATCTATGTGACTCTCAACAGACAAACAGGAAGGCCAGCCACCTTCTGGACATATTTGGAGTGTACTTCCTCAAAAAATTTGCAAACCCCTTTATGGTTTTGAAAAGCCTCTGGGTTCCTGAATTAATGTTTTGATTAATGAACATTATGTCAGTCTTTGTAAAAACAGTTCTTAGTCATTACTCTCCTATTCATGGTTTTCATTTGAAAACTGCATCAATGGCACTGGGGGCTTGGCTATGCTGCAATTGGGAAACACTTGGTTGGTTCACAAGAACTACGAGATCTAATATTGTCCAAATATATGGGTGTAAGAAGCGTTTTAAAGCAGAAGACAATCCACCAGAACAACTTAATCTCTTTTAGTTGTACCCCAGGTATTTTCCAGTGGACTGAAAATCTCTGAGGAAGAATAAGGAAATAGTTATGAGTTGTTGACTAAAATAATGATAGAACAGTCATTATGACTAATGTCATTTAGTCATTACGACTAAAATAATGATGAACAGATTCCAATGATTATTATCAGTTTGTTCTAGTTTTTCTAAGGTATAATGCCCTTAAATATTTTGTATGTATTTCTACTACTGCATATAATATATTAAATTGAAGCTATTTATTTTACATATTGGATTTCAAAGGTCACTGTGGGCATCTTTTGGACAGAGATTACTTTAAAAATCGTATTGTGGCATTCCTTCCTCAAATTCTCAATACAGCAGCAACTCAGTGCTATTGGATGGACAATGAATAATCTTTTACTCTGCAGGAATGGAAAACCTTTAAGACCAATCAAATGGTAATATTGTTGAATAATTTGAAGAGCTTAGTAGGAAAAAACATTTTGGAATAAGCAGAATAGAATATTTCTTGTATTGAACTAGAATGGTGTAAATGGAAGAAGAGCATACAGTTTATAATAAGAGATTTGAGAGGCCCTCCCTTTTGATCCACCCCCACTGTGCATGAAAGAATTAACTGAGCAGGCTTGGATATTCAAACAGTGAACATTCCAAAAAAAGGACTTGTCCTTTACCAGCTTCTGAAGATAACCTCTAAGCCCTTGGAATATCCTACATGGTAAGGGTGTCTTTTATACCTGTGTTCTTGGCCCACATTGGATTGTTTATGCTAACAATGTGATTTATGATGAGGACCTTGGACCATGAAGTATCTATAGCTCATGTCAGTCAGGTGGATGTTCCATGCCTATGTGATTGATCCCCAATAAAATCTCTGGACACCAGAGCTCATGTGTACTTCCCTGGTAGGCAATACATCAAACATATTGTCAAAAACTGTTTCTAGAAGAATTAAGTGGTATCCTTATGACTCTACTGGAAGAGGACAACTGGAGCTCGTGTCTGGTCTCTCCTTGACTCCTATGCACCTTTTTCTTTGCTGACTTTAATCTGTATCCTTTCACTATAATAACTATAACTATGAGTCCAATAGATTTTCTGTGCTCTGTGAGTCCTTCTAGTGAACGAATGAATCTGAGGGTGGTCTTGAGTATCCGACATTGCCCCCAATTTTTTATAGGAATAATAGAAATTGTAGTGAAAATGTATCAGTGTCACTAGAGATGTCCTTCTTTACTCTCTTGGAGCTCCCACCCTCACTTTGTCTCCATCATTGCAAGGTTAGAGGACTTCTAAAAGGTCCTTTATTCTATCTACCTCTGGGACCATTAGTGTATCCTCCAAACAAGACCACAGAGACCTGATATATATAACCCAATCTCTCCCCACCCTGACTTGGATGTTATTATATCTGTTGAAGTGCAACTACGAGTATTGAAAAGCAGTGAAATTTGCCAAAGATTATTAATTTGGTAATGTAGAGACAGAGACCCAACAAAGAGTATTTTGTGTTTCTACAAGGTGGTTTGGTGAGAAGGTGAGAAGGTGAGCAGAGCACCTTCTTAACATAAAAGATTATGTTAAGCTCATGAGCATACCTACCTTTCAGACCGTGCTATTTTTGTTTCTTTCACCTCTAGGGGATGCCTATTATGACTTTAAAAGAACTCTTAAAATACCTGGGGTACAACTGAAAGAGATTAAGTTGTTCTGGTGGATTGTCTTTTGCTTTAAAACACTTCTTACACCCATATATTTGGACAACATTAGATCTCGTAGTTCTTGTGAACCAGGACTTCTGTCTCATGGGGCTAACATGACTTTGTCTTCAGAGTCCTAAGTCCCAAGGCAATAAGGGAAGAAAACCATTAAACGCCCAGCTGACCAGAGAAGTCAGTTTTATTCTGTTTTAAAAATAAAGGTTTTATTTTAAAGGAAAATAAGTTTCTATAAACAGTCTTGTTTCAATTTATCAGCTAAAAACATTACAGATTTTAATGTTCTTTTAATCTAAGTAAAGGCACAAGTATAACTTTAAAATTGTCCTTTAATGGGCCCATTTCTGGTTACTTTAGGATTTGATTGGCTGTCGAGAAAGATAGATATAATACTGAGGAACTACATTGAAATAGCTTTCTTTTATCTAACAATGTGTTCCTCAATATTGTGAAGATGATCCAAAAAATCTGAAGTTTGGGAAGCACTCATCTATTTTTTACTCATTAGAGCTTTAGGTAAGCTAAAAAAGTTGAACTCCACCATTTATCAATCATCTACTATCAATCACCTAAGTAAAGGCTCAGAAATTGAAAGAAAATATAAATAAAACTTAATCCCTGAACTCTAAGAGTGAGAAAGAGACCAAGAACTGTGATAAAGTAGGATAAGAACTATGATAAGCCCAAGGTATTGCAGTATCAGGGACAATTATCTTCCAATTGAGTTAAATTTCTTGTTTTCTCAACAGTGCATAAAAATATGCAAAAAAAAGAGTTCTTATTTTTGAGGACTTACCCAGGAGTTTTCAATCCTCATTAAGCATTAGCAACCCTTGAGGACCTTTTGAAAATATATACCTATGTCCAGTTTGTCCAGACCAGAGAGAAATCTGGAGATTTCTAGAAATGTGAATTGTTTTTGGGTGGAAACAAAACACTAGGTTTATAAAGAAAAAGAAACAAGAAAGAAATATTCACCAATTGATTCTGATGTGCAGTTAGGATTGAGAACTTCTTCCCTCTTCAGGCTTGTCTGGTTCTTATGCAAAATTTAAAAAAAAAAAAGAAATAGTTGAGGGCAATAGTTGCTTTCTATAAAATATTATTTTAGGAGAGGAACTGATTGAAAAGGAGGTATTGAAACCAAAATTCGGTTCACAGGGTTAAACAAATTCAGCACAGGGCATGTAACATTAATGGAGATAGGCAAAGTTAAACTGTAAAATGAATTCAGTCCCTGAAAGCTTATTAGTAGGCAAAGAAAGTCAATGATCAATCTAAAAAAAAAAAAAAAAAAATGATTTAAGGCCTGCTGCTGCCATTCTATCTGGGAGCAAGCTCTGTCAAAGACTATTTAATGCTTCGCCCTATTACCACAAACTTATCGCCATCTGTTCCTTTTGTATCTTCCTCTCTTTCTGCTGAAAGGAAATGTTTCCACTATATTATTAGGTTTCCTATTATACACACCCCTTTCTGTGGTTTAAATATCAGAGCTTTGCAAGGAAAAAGCAGAATATTTGCCCTTCAGATATCTCCACAAGTCTCAATATTTTTTCACTTCTGTATTTGCCACTCACTTTCAACCTATAGGATTTCTTTGAAACATGTTTAAGTGAAAAAAGAAAAAAAAAGATTATGTTAAGCTCATGAGCATACCTACCCTTCAGACCGTGCTATTTTTGTTTCTTTCACCTCTAGCGGATACCTATTATGATTTTAAAAGAACTCTTATTGAAAGAACATCTGATTTCAGTTGCTCTGCTCTCTGGAGAAAATGTATTTATTACAGAAGTCAAAGTAATCTGTGATTGATTTTCAAGGGTGAGCTTTCCTCCCCTGAAAACTGCAAAGAAAGTTTAGTTTGAATACTTTGATGTAAACAGGGAAAATCCTCGCCTAACACTTATCGAGTCATGATTCCAGTAGAACTGTCAAACTTTAAATTCCTCATCTGAGAAGAAACACTAATGGGGAGAATGAGGGCCTGGGGGATTTGAAGCCCACACAAAACCAATCGCCATCATTGCACTTTGGTTTGCCCTTGGATAGGCAAAGAACCTTTCATTAACCAAGTTTGCATATCTGTAATTGGAATATGTTTCTTCTTATTCTGTTGAGAAGTTATGAGTATGTTTCTCTTGCCAGAGGTCTAGGCTAAGGTGACACACAAATAGCCCTGTTGACACACAAATAGCCCATATTGCAGTGTCATAGCTTACACGCATATAAGAGGGACGGCTTATAAGCCACTATTCTGCAGAGCAGCTCATAAAAAGAAAAACAAAACAAAACTTGACTCATTAACATTTCTATTACATAAAATTTATGGTAAATAATAATAAATCTCTGAATAGAATTACCTGTTGTAGGAAAGACATCGATTGCTTCATTTATGCAGGATTTTCATATGTTCCTTTGCAAAGGAAAACCTGACAAGTGTAGAATAGGGTTAGAGTGTAATTTTTTTGTGTGTTCACTAAGAAATATCTCGCTTGACTTTTCTTACCATTTTCCAGTAAATTACTATGGGGAAGCTAAACTAATTTCCTTAATTGAGAATGCCCTTGAATGAAGTAACCTTAGCATGTTGCTTGATATTTCTTCCAAAACATAGCAAGACCTGTAGGAAATGTTCTGAGTCATGTGCCATATGGGAAAAAAACCCCAAACACTGTGTTATATACAAATCAGAAACTGATTGAGCTTAAAGAGGTACAGATAAGTCAGGAAAGGAAACATAGTCATTCAGAAAGTCAACCTGCAGCATGGATTAAGTGATGAGTTAATGTATCTGGATTGATTAACTGAAAGCAATGCTGGATTGATTAGTTGAAAGCAATGCCTTATTGCTCCACCACATTGTTCTGCTACTTTACACAGATGTACACTAGCAAAATAAAAATAAGGGTGCTCGTTTCTAAGTGGTTGATATACCATTATTAATATAGTCCCATCTTTCCATTTTATAAATGAGGATCCTGAGGTACAAAGAATGAACTTTTTCAATAGAATTGCAATTCTGTTAGCATCATTATTTGAATCCCATTCTCTAGGGGTTTCAGTTTAATCTTCTTCCTGTCACGCAAGTTCTTCTATGTACCAGCCATTTTATTAAATATTGTGGTGGGGTGAGTAGGGTGCAGGGATGAGTAGGGTACAGAAAGTGGTGGAGGTATCATTTATCATCTGAAGACAGAGAAGGAGATTTCATAATTGCCTGGTGAGGTTTTTAAGATTTCATGTTTATTTATACCAAAGAGCCATCAGTTTTGCAAATGTTTTATGTGTGCAAGTGGTTGCCTGTTCAAGAAGAGAGTGTTTGGTATGGGGGTGGGAGGAGAGGAGAGGAAAGGCGAGAAGGGACAACGACATGTAAACACATTAAACCTCAGGTGCCTCAGGAGAACCTGAATAGCGGTTGATGGGAGAAATGAGGATAGGAAATCTATTTTTCCCTCTCCAGCATTTTCTCTTTAAAAGCTGTGTGATTTGGAGTTTAGGGTTAGGGAGCATAATACTAAAAAAGGGTGGCAAGAGGACAAAGAAGTACAAGTGTGTGAGTACAGCATTAATTTCCTTCACCCCTTCCTCTTGATAGGCAACGAATAAGCAGACATTTGAGCAAATGGCTTTTTCCCAGATGGGTATTGCACACTGTTAGAGAGGAAGGAGGGAAGTAAAGTCAGTACAAAAGTAAATTGTCAAGAAACACTACCCCTCACTGAGCAACGTCCTGTCTCCAATGATTCATGCACTCATTCAACAGATATTTGATGCCTGTCTATCTTATACAAAGCACTGTGAATGGATATGAAAACTTTTGCTAGGGTCTCTGCCCTCAATGCCATCAAATACTACTTAGGGAACTGGGAAAAAAGGTTATTATTTCAGTAAATATCTTAACCATGACCATTCTAAAAAAATCTTCTTGGCCTCTGTCAAAGAAGTAATCTGTAATTATTTAAGTAAATAAGAGAAGCTTAACTAATTAAAGTTTCAGAGGATACTATTTTAATTTACGGATTTACTTTACTCTATGTGACAGGTGAACAAGAAATTGTTTATATGGTTTGGTAGACTTAATGATATCCCCCAAAGGACATGTTCTAGTACTAACTCCTGTCTTGTGGATGTGAACTCATTTGTAATAGGACCTCTGAAGATCCTATTTGGATGAAGTCAAATTGAATCAGGGCAGGCCTTAGTCCAATATGACTGAAGTCCTTGTAAGCAACAAGAAATTGGACACACAAATAAAAACCAGAGAACGAAAACTTGCCATTTGATGGAAGCAGAGATTATGCCACCATGGCATGATACAGTTTCTGAGATGAAACATAGCCTTCCAATATTTTGATGATGGACTTCTAGCCTCCAAAACTGTGAGAAAATAAAGTCCTGTTATTTGAGCCAAACCTGTGTGTGGTATATGTCATAGCAGCCCTGGCAAACAAATATTAGCTCAGTTTAGACATATGAAGAGCTAACACTATTCTTTAGAAGATAATCATCTATATAATATCTTATCTATTGCCAACATCATTTAAATCTGAGCAACTGATCAGCAGATAGTCTAAAAAGTCTAAGACTTTTGGAAAGGAAATACTTGCCAAAACTGGTTTTAAAAAATGATCTGACTTGGGTAAACTGAGTAGGATAAAGATTGGCATATTAAATTTTAAAGTGATAGAAAATTATGTTTATTAGAGGGCTCTACATAGGGTCATTTTGGAAAGGGAAGGAATGTAAACTAAGCCCTTAATTCAGTGCTTTAAGAAACTTATGGACCACCTGCAGCAAAATCACTGGGATTTAAAAGCAGATCTGGGTCCCATCAAAATTTATTAATTAAGAAATTTGAGGACCACAGTACTAATTTACTTTATTATGAATACTGTGTGTATGGATTTTCATTTATAAGGTTTACTAAAGGTATGGGATTATTTAGAGATTACACATGGTTGAAAGGACACCTAAAAAACAAAGAGATATGTCCCTACAGATATATTTCATGTGTATCCTGGACATTAAATCACAGACTTGTATTTCTGAAACCTTTTGGGAAGGCATGGAAGTAGTATTAATTATACTAGTACTACTACTATTACTACCAATGGGTTATCCCATTGGCTCACTTTCCTCTTTCCCTCGTATTTGGAGGACATGTAGATCTTCTGCAGTGAGTGAGATAATTGAGTAAGCCCACAGGTTGCCTATATAAAGCTTCAATTAAGAGATGATTTGGAAACAGGCATCGTTAGCTTTGTAAATATATATTTCAGGAAGCCATTTCACAATATCTCGCATGATATCCTCATACACAAAATAGAGATGTGTGAGCTGAATGGCAATTGGGTTAAGCAGATGCAAAGCTGTCTGAACCACTGCATATAGAGTGTGAGATTAGTGGATCAGTTTCACCCTGGCAAGAGACCCCTGTTGGTGTGCCAAGGAGTTCTGTACTCAGTCATATCTTGCTGAACATTACTATGAATGACTTGTATGAAGGTAGACATCATATTTGCAGATATCACAGAGCTAAAAAACAAAACAAAACTGTAAAAGAGTATCAGAGTCCTACAGCAAACTGACAGACTGGATGGATGGGCTGAAACCAGGGGGAATCTATCAGTGGCCAGAGAGAGTCTATACCCAAACTGAGCCAAGATTGCTAGTGAGCATCTGACAATGCCTCTCAAATGGTCAGCACCTAGATAGGACTGGACATCTGACAGTATAGAAACCAAAAAGATTTGATTAAGAATCTAGTGTTAAAGTAGGGAGGAAATGAGAAATCAAGGGCAGAGCAGGTCAGGAACTCTCTGATGAACACATTTTTTAGCTGTTTTACCCATACGGTAATAAGTGGGATGTTCTTTCACCACGGGCCAGAGCAATCCCTGATTTATACAAAAGCAACCATACCTTTTGTTTAGCCCTTACTATGTGCCAGTATATGTTTACATATATTAACTCATTTAATACTCAGAACACTGCTATGTGATAGTTACTATTATTCCCACTTTACAGATGAGAAAGAGAAGTAAAACTGTTTTACAGGTCATAGAGCCAATGAGTGGAGAGAAGATAAGAGTAAAACACAGGTCATCTAACTCCTTCAAAGAATAAATTCTGCACTTAGGTATCAAAATATTGTTTAACAGCTCTTAAATGAGGTTTCCTTTGACAGAGAGTTCAATATGAGGCAAAGGAGTTGCCAGAATGGTTAATATTATCTCAAGCAGCATTTGTGGAGGAAACGTATCTAGAACAATAGAGATAATATACCTGTCCTTCCATATGGTGTCATATGCTGCTTCAAGTTCTTTCATAATCTAGTTTTATCCTTGCCACACTTCTCCCATTTAAATTGACATTGATAAAGGTACTTAGCTCATTAATGAAGAAACAATAACGTAAGTTAAAATATAGCATAATTTGATCTCAAAACATGTTCAATGATAAAAATGTGTTTTTGTCAATTGTAACAAATGTACCAAGGCAAGGCATTAATAATAGGATGGTAGATGGGAATATTTCATGCATGATTGTTCTGTAACCTCACAATTTTGCTAAGAAAAATAAATAAACTAAGAAACAAACATAAAATTATGAGAAAAACTGAGCAATTGTTAGGTAAATCCAATGGATGAGGACAGCAATCTAGATAAAGTGAACTTGGAAGACATGTTTATTTGGCACAAAATTTATACTATTGGTAGCACACTAATTTAATTATTGGAATACTGTAATTACATGGAACCTTGAATAAGGAGTGAGATTTTGTTGGTCTGTACAGGTTAATGCCATGCCATGACACATCTCAGAATAATCTGGGCAGAAATTCAAAAGAAAAAGAAAAAAAATATTTGCAAAGTTCCCCTGGGGGAAAAATGGAAATATTAAACTTCCCCACGTGGGTAAGATCTGACATTCTTGCTAGCATTGGAGATTACCAGTTTAATAGGCCAAGCCATTAATTGTGGGGCTTGCCCTTAAGAAACTTATTCCTGCAAAGGAGAAGTTAAGCCTACTCATAATTATGCCTAAGAGGCACCCCCAGAGAACCTCTTGTGTTGCTTAGATGTGACTTCTCTGTCAACTCTGCAAATAAACTCACTACTCTCCCTTCTACGTGGGACCTAATTCCCAGGGGTGTAAATCTCCCTACAACATGGGACATGACTTCTGGGGATGAACCTGGCCCTGGCATCATGGGATTGAGAAAGTATTCTTGACCAAAAGGGTGAACAAATGAAACAAAATACATTTTCAGTGGCTGAGAGATTTCACACAGAGTTAAGAGGTTATTCTGGAGGTTATTCTTACGCATTGTAAAGATATTCCTTTTTAGTTTTTAGTGTATTAGAATAGCTAGAAGGAAATACCTGAAACTGCTGAACAGTAATCCAGTAGCCTTGATTTCTGAAGATGATTGTGTAATTATATAGCTTTCATGGTGTGACAGTGTGACTGGGAAAACCTTGTGGCTGACATTCCCTTTATCCAGTGTATAGAAAGATGAGTAAGAAAATAAAGACAAAAAAATAAATAAATAATGGGAGGTTGAAGGGATTTGGGATGTTTTAGGTATTCTTTTTTATTTTAATTTTTCTTCTTTTTCTTTTTAATTTTTTTTCAGTGATGAAAATGTTCTAAAATTGCTTGCAGTGTTGAATGCACGACTATGTGATGATACTGTGAACCACTGATTGTGCATTTTGGATGATTATATGGTATGTGAATACATCTCAGTAAAATTGCATAAAAAATAAAAAAAAAGTGAATTTGCAGCCTGTGACTTAGTCTTTTGGTTTTGTTCAAACATTTTAATATACAATTATCACATAGTCAGACGGATGAACTTAGTGACTTCCGTGTGGCTCACATGGCCAGAACATTCAACATTCACTCAGTTTGGCCCTGGAGTCCCACCCACCCACCCTTTATTTTTAAGTTGAATACTACTAAACAATTATGCTAAGAAGGCAAGAAACAAATTGGACCTAGATTTATCTGGCTTGGAATTTACCCTGAATAATCAGGATTAACAATTTAACTGGTTTTAGATTTGAATTTTAAATTCAGAATTGGGCTGCTAAATTATTCTGCTACCTTTGGAAGCTACTATTAAAATGCTAAACACCCTTGTAGACTTTTTACACGGCATTACGGAGTAAGTACAACGCTTGTATTTTAGAACACCAATTTTGGAATATATATGTATTCCCTAATATTATGAGGATTTGATGGGAATTTAAATTCTATAAGCAAAATAATGTTCAAGTTTCAGTGTTCTTAACTGGGAAGCTGTACTGAATTCCCATTTTGCTACTTTCTTATATACCCCTGTCTTTATAATTTCATGTGGCAAATTATTTACACAATAGAAAAAGAAAACTGGAACATAAGTTCAGACTATGCACAGCACACACAGAAACTTCATTTCTTGAATTACACCTTGTCAAGTTTTTACCTTCAACCTTCTTTCCCCTTTGATAAGTCAATAATCATGCTCAATATAATTACTACAGATCACTGGAGCTGGTTATTTTTGTATTCCACTCTCATATAATAAACCTCAGAAACTATACTTTAAGTGAAAAATTAAGTACAATAGTCTATTTTTAAACATGAAGACAATACTAATTACAATTCTCCAGATAAACATACATAATTACAGTAATTACAATTCAACAATAACCCATTGGTACTTACTATTATAAACTCATAAACTATTATTCAGTGCCCTATAAAATTCAAAATCTAATTGAAAGTGCTAGTTTAGCATAATTCCCACAAGCCATCATTCTTTAATATTCTGGAATGAATGAGGTTTTTGCTGACTATTAATTGATACTGACAAGCAATAATCCTTGGAATGAAACTGCAATTATGAGCGGCAATTAATCACAACTGTTGTCATCTCTGGTGTCAAACAAAATTCAATAATGCTCTAAATAGTATAAAAAGTTTATACCTTTTATATTTCAATTCACTTAATAGAAATCAAAAGCAGTTTCCTGGGGGAATCAAGGAAACCCAAGGTATATTTTTGTAAAATATGAATATTGCATTTTCTTAGTTAAAAATATTTTTCTTCTGAAATTATTTTGAGCATACATCTGTCTCTTTTTAGACTAGGAAACACTCCTCAGCTTGCTTTCCACCTGCCTTATTTCAGCAGATCTTTCTGACTCACTGATCACCTTCGGACACTGCAGAAATTGGACATGCATCATTAAGGTCTTGGGATAATTTGAGAGAGAAGTTTTAGAAGCCACAATTGATCAATGTCTCTTTGAATTGGTGCACGGAGGCAGCAGGATTTAATTTACTTTCCTTCATTATTTCTAATTAATAGGACAACTAGTAATGTTCTTTCCATCTAACCTAAGGCACCCGCACACCAGCACTTTTCACCAGTCTAGGTCTGCTCAGATGTCTCTGCAGGGCCCTCTTTGGCACCAAGGCTGTGACCTCAGGATCACCACATGATTGCGTTTGTCGTAAACCGAACTAAGCCACCTACCAAATGATCACATCAAGAACGATATTAACACAAGGTCCAATCCTTAATAAATGAAGCACTTTGTGTAAAACTGAAGTAGAGCCCTCAATGGAATACTGGGTGCCAGATATGCAAACAGACATGCAGACTTTAAATATTCATGAATCTCACCCTTTCTTTGGTCTGTGAGACAAGGCTAAAACGAGAAAGCTTAGAGTTTGTGGCAAGTTTAATGTTCTGTGATAGTTAATCTTCAATAAATTAGGAAAAGAAGTAAAGCATCTGTTCACTGTAAACAAAAATCTGAAGAATATCTTCTATAAAGAGCTTCCCATAAACTTGAAAATGTCAACAACTTTAAAAAATTGTTTATGCCCTATAATTAAAAACTTGAATAGATATAGAAAGTTATTTATTCATAAATATTTTTTAGGCATAGCATTTGTAAATTTTTTATGGGATGTGATTAAAGCGAAGGGACTTAATAGAGGCATTTAGAGAAGGAAATAATATTATACTAATTGTCTATACTTATTAATAATGTAGATAGAATGACCTTCATTTTAATTATTCTGTTTTTTCCCCTTCTGTTTCTAGTAACTGCATTTAGGCTCACTGTTGATGAACAATATAAGGAGCTAATGATCAAGATTTGGAATTTCATACTGTTTTTGATTTACACAATATACTATTATCATTCTTTCTTGTTATTTATGCTTCTGATGAAAATAGTTTACAGCATTTTTTTCAAAAGTTGTGTAATTTCTATTTTGATTTTAGATTCTCCTTCTCTTCTTCCTTTTCTCCTGTTTCCAGAATTATAAATTTATAAAAATTTAAGAGTCTAAATTACTCAATTTAGCAAGCCAAGTTTTCCAGTTCTTTGCAATTATTTGTGTGGCGATCTCATGCTCGTGGTATACTGTAAAGAAAATTTACTTAAATTCAGAAGTGCCACAGAGGATTACTGAAATTCTTGTGGTTGATTAGAACACTATTAGTTACTCTCAATTCTTTAAAACGTCCAGGTTAAAAAACAATCTTGGTCCACAGCTTGTAATTTAGGGGTCTTAACTGAACAGTAAACCAAGCACCTTATCAGAGCCCAGGGCTCCTAAAGGAAACTTTGCAGCACACCTCTTTGTGAGTGGCTATGAGTAAAAGCTCCAAGACAGCTTTCTCTTCTTTCTGAATTAAATGTTAATCTTGCCTTTTGTGTGTTGCCCTTCAATCAGAACCACAGAATACTGACAAAGAGTATAATCTTCTATTTGCTCTCTCCAGGTCTATTAAACATGTGGTTGCCAGAAGTGATATTTAATAAAGGGAATTAAGGAAAATGTTATTCCTAGGTGGTCTGAGCTCAGCCTTATGTCAAGTTACCTGATTCCAGCAGCCCACATGAGCTTCCCACACTACAGAAACTTCTATACAAAATTATGTTTTAATGTTAATGCATGGAAATTTCATGGAGAACAAATAAAATTAATGATTATACAAAGAATTCTGTATTTTCTATTGAAGTGACTATCTACTATGTTGTTTAATTCTCCTCCTACAAGTCCCTTTTTCCCCCAGGTTATGTTTCTTTTGGAATGTGATTCCTGGAAGAAATGCACCTCTGAAGAAACGGAATGCTTTCTTTCATCAGAATGAGAATTATGTAACTCTATAGTTTTTAGAATAGTTTTAAAGCACATTATTGTAGAGGATGTTATTAAGCCTAAAGAGCAAAAAAGTCTATACCTGTGGAACTAAATTAGTTTATCAACTGAACCAAGTTTCAAAATTCAAAAATTAGGAAGGTTTCTTAGCTATGGGATGTCTTCAAGACTTTGATTTGTTAATGTGCTGTGAATCTCTAACAAGGGAGATTTAGAAGATTAATTTTCCAAACTCACTTGAAGATATAACCCTTTGTTTTCAGAACCCTGAGTGAAATGCCTATGAACTAATGAACATGGTGTAGAACACTAGGATGTAATTTTTTAGTTTCATTTTTTGACTTAACTGCTAAGTAGCCCAAAGCACAAAACTCAGAGTATCCAAAAATACCCCTTTAGTTAATATAATTCCTCTATTTCATTAAAAATTATATAATAGCAGTTTTATTATCCACTGTAATATCTTGGAAGCAAAATAGGTATATAACACCATGAAACTTTAAAAACATTTGTAGCATTATTGAAAACACTACAATAAAATGCAAACCAAAACATACATAGTGACAATAATTTTTAAAAATAAATTTAATCATCACTTTTAATATTATTTAACTTTGCTTAAAATACAAAACTTCAAGGATGAGTCCTTTGTTCATGATACTGAGAGCTTAAAAGATACTTGAGACACCCTTGGACGATCCAAACTGAATAAAGAATCCATGCATGATAAAGTTCAACTGCTAAATCTAAATAAAATATTATATTCATTTGAACATTAATTTGATAATCAGATATTATCTAAGTCTTGCATATTATTTCTATTTATTTTTTCTGGTTTAAAATACTCTTCCCAAATCACCAAAGCCATTGTCCTAATATCAACTTAATGTAGCCACACATCGCTTTCCTCACCCCAAAAGATACATTTAGAACCCGTAGAGGGAAGAGTCATCATTCCCCTTTATTTGGGCTTCTCCACAAGTGGTTTCTCCCTGTAACCAAGAAATTAGGATTTAAGGGATGATTTTAATTACTGAATCATAATACAGATATTCCTTTTTGCTTTCTGGTATACTGGAGTAAACAGAGGGGAATATCTGAAATCTCTAAATGGTAATCCAGCTTCCCTGATTTCTCATAATGATTGTATAAGCTTTATCTTCTGCTCCTGTGATTGGAAAAACCTTGTGATTGAACTTCATTTGTACCCATCCATCCAGTTTTTTTTGAATACAGTTTTATTGAGGTACATTCACACACCATACAAACCATCTGAAGTATACGATCATAGGCTCACAGCATCATCACATAGTTGTGCATACATCCCCATGAACAACTTTGGAACATTTTCATTACTCCAGAAAGGAAATAAAAATAAAACCCAAATCCTCCCATATCCCTTATTCCTCTCCCCCACCCACCCATTGATGATAGTATTGGTGTGGTACATTTGTTAACTGTTAATGAAAGAATATTAAAATATTACTGTTAACCATAGTCCACAGTTTGCGATAGGTACATTTTTTCCCCAAGTATCCACCTATTGTTATTTTTTTAACATTTGTTTCTCTTATGATTTATTTATTTTTAATCCATATGTTTACTCATCTGTCCATACCATAGATAAAAGGAGCATCACACACAAGGTTTTCACAATCACATAGTCACATTGCAAAAGCTACATCATTATACAATCATCTTCAAGAAACATGGCTACTAGAACACAGCTCTACAGTTTCAGGCTTCCCTCTAGCCTCTCTAATATGCCTTAGACTAAAAAGAGGAAATCTATATAACGCATAAGAATAATCTCCAGGATAACCTTTCGACTCTGTTTGAAATCTCTCAGCCACACTTTATTTTGTCTCATTTTTTTCTTCCCCCTTTTGGTTGAGAAGGTTTTCTTAATTCCTTGATGCTGAGTCCCAGCTCATTCTAGGATTTCTGTCCCATGTTGCCAAGGAGGTTTACGCCCCTGGGAGTTGTCCCATGTGGAGATGGGGATGGCGTTGAGTGCCACGTTGGCTGAGAGAGAGATAGGCCACATCTGAGCAACAAAAGAAGTTCTGTGAGGGTGACTCTTAGGCCCAATTTTAAGTAGGCTTGGCCAATCCTAAGTTTATTAGTTTAAGCTTATTATGAAAAACCCCAAGATTGAGGGCTTGGCCTATTGATTTGGTTGTCCCACTTCTTGCAAGAATATCAGGAATTCTCCAAATGGGGAAGTTGAATTTTCCCCCTTTTTCATCATTCCCCCAAGAGGACTTTGCAAATACTTCTTTATTCACTGTTCAAATCCTTCTGGGATTTATCAGGGCATCACACTGGACAAACCTACAAAATCTCATGCCCTATTCAAGGTTCCATGTATTTATGGTGTTCAATTAACCTGTCCATGTAAGTTATATTAGGAAATGCACTAGTCAAAATATAAACTTTGTACCAAATAAACAATTTTTGCTTTAGTCTTACACAGAAGTTGAAGTTTTAAAATATGAAGGACCATCTATTTTCAACATACTGCAATATTGACATTCTTTTGTTCTCCCTCATGCAAAAACATTTTTTAATTTGTACATTTAGTCACTATCATTGTACACTCCAGGCATTCCTACGTTACACCATCTCAGTCTTTATCATCTATCTTTCTTCTTGTTTCATATGAGCCCCCAGCCCTCCACCCTCTGTCCTTCTCACCTTCAGCTTCATTCAGTGTACTTACATTATTGTGCTACAATCAGGTAGTATTGTGCTATCCATTTCTGAATCTTTACCATCAGTCCTGTTGTACAATCTGTATTCCTTCAGCTCCAATTACCCAATATTTACCCTATTTCTATCTCCTGATGACCTCTGTTCTTAATTGAAATTCTCCAAGGTCATTCATTAATGTTAGCTCCTATCAGTGAGACCATACAGTACTTGTCCTTTTGTTTCTGGCTAATCTCACTCAGCATAATGTCTCCAAGGTCCATCCACCTCAAGGGCCCTCCATATCCAGTTTTTCAATGTTAGAGTCTTATAATCACTAAAGACAGCCACTAATGCTTATTAATGAAGGTCTTGGGTCAGCCCAAGACTGGATCTAACCAAAACGGGCCCACCTGACATGGACAGTAGCTTAGACTTTAAGCTACAAGTCATCTATACCACATTATAATACTAAATCACACCCATCATCATTTTAAGGCCACCATTTTCTTACATACATTCTGTGACTAAGCATTTAATCAATCTGTATATGATCAATAATTAGATCACCTCTAATTACATCATCTGGGGTCGCTATGCACATAATCCTAAAACCTGCCCTTTTTTTTTTGCATGGGCAGGCACTGGGAATCGAACCCGGATCTCCAGCATGGCAGGTGAGAACTCTGCCTGCTGAGACACCATGGCCTGACCCCTGCCCATCTTTTAATTCTACAAAACTATCAGGCTTACTGCAGTTTGGGGAGACAGATCCTGGGCTTATAAGCCACCTGATCTCCTGCTACATACATGACTAATAATAAACTTTTCTCTCTTTGAAACCCCGGTGTCTCAGGAATCGGTCATTTGAGCATATCGGGCAAATAAATTCACCGCTTTGGTCGGTAACAAATCTGAGCATCCATATGAATCCCCAAAGGACTTGGTAACAATGAAAATACTCTGGGTCATTTCCCTGAGATTCTGATTTAGTGGACTGCATGGGATCATGGGATCTCTATCTTTAATAAGCACCCCAAGGGATTCAGATGGTTGTCCAAACTCAACCTGCAAAAATGCTGCTGAAGAGCAAGTAAACAGGAAGTAGCAATCTTTTTTTTAAGGTCAATTTCCCTCCCAGTTTAAGAAAGCATAACCATTAGCACTGACCAAGAAAAGATTTATGGACTATTTAGCAATGCATCATAGAAATGCCCATCTTTCCTTATTAAATACGCTCTTCTAACTCTTATTCCTACCATATTCAAGCACACTTCGTGAAGACTGGAAGTATGGGTTCTAGTCCCAGCATTTCCTTTAAATAGTTATATGGCTCAATTAGCAAACCTGTAAACTTCACTAAGCCTCATCACATTCAAATAAGGAGCTTGGACATCATTATTTCTAAAATCCCATTTTACTTCAAACTCCTGTGACCCCGGTATGAAACTTGATTTTTCTTTTCATTTTCTTTCAATATTCCTTGATATAAGCCATGTTCTCAAAGTTAGTTTCAAAGGCAGTTTTCCCCCTAATAACCTTAGACTTGTTTTTCCCATGGTACCATGCATTGTTTCCATTCTCTTTCAAAGATAAAAAATATATATGATGTGGGAAATGAGAGAGAATCATGACTTTATTCAGAATCACTAGCACTCCTTCTAACCCCATTGGGAATGACCTGGCAAGTCTACCTATCGAGGAAAAAGGTTTCTATTCTGAAGTAAGAAAAAGCAAGTGTAAGAAAAAGTGATTGGATGTATTGAGGAGTCTCTCCCACCCTTTTCTTGAATGGGCAAATTAAGTTGGAATGTAGTTGCAATCTCAGAGTTTGCAAAAGGTTTAGACTCAATATAAAACTACCATGACTGTGAAGCCAGCAAACAGATTTGATCCCTCCTTTCCAAGGATGAAATTTCAATAAATATTCTTGGTCTCCAGTTAGGCCAGTGATGTCTGTTTATGTGGAACAGAAAAGTATATAACATGCATTTGTTTTGGATGAGTTAAAGAAGCCAATGTGTGCCCTTTGTTTCCTGTTCCAGCTACTGAGGAAGAAATGTGTGTGCAAGGGGGGCTGCCCATGGCCACCTTGACAATCAGTGAGGGAGCTGGCTGAGACTAGAATACAGGTATCTCTTTCCCTGTGCTATGACCTCTAAAATGAAAAAATAAATAAATAAACAGGGGCTGCCGTGTGTCCTGACAAAAATTGATTTGTTCTTGAAATCCAAGATATAATGTTTCTCTGTCCTACTGAAATTTTCAGAGCAAACAATTTAGATATTAAATAATATATAACAAGCATAAAATTTCAATCAGGCAGAGTAATTTCCATAGCCAAAAATTTTACTACTTTGCATCAAAATGATTTGACTTCAGTTGAAAAGGTAAAAATATCCATAACTTTTTATTAAGGAAGGTGACATTCTTAGCAACAAAGAACATCCTATTGGTCTAACTTTGTAATTCTGAAAAGAATACAAATTATTTGGATTAAAACATCTTGATTATATAATCCATCTTTAAACTCATTTTGCAATTTACTTTGTGGTAAATGAATAGACAAACAAAAAACCAGTGCATGTTAGATAGAAAACTAGCTTGTATGGTCAATTATTCTGGCAGTAAGTAAGTATTATTATTCTACAGCGTAAAGTGGTCTACAACGCATAGCCAAATGGTTCAGTTTTAAGAGAATGGACTCTGGAATCACAACGATCCGTGATGAACATTGACCTAACTCAAGGGCACACATCCTCCTTTCCCCAAGCCTTTTTACCAACCTAAACTTCATCTGAAAATAAGCACAACCATGAACTACCTCCTTGGGTTATTGTGAGGATTAGTGAAATATACCATTGAAGGAGCATGGCATATAATAAGGGAAAAAATCAGTTTATTCACAAGTGGACAATTGTTCTTATATGGTACCCTGAAGAGAGGCCCAGAATATTCATTCCTTCACGAAATTGCAGTGAAGAAAAATCTCTCCACTAAGGGCATCATTGATTAATGAGATGAAGGAACAAATATACTCATTATGTTTGTTTCTGCAAACAGCCTATTTTGGGGATTATTTCCTCATTTCCTTAGCTCCAAACTTTAATAAAGCTGCAGGTTTCTTGAGTTTAAATATCTTAATCAGAATACAACCTTTTTTATTGAAATAAAGACAAATTTTAAATATTGTGGAAATTATGAAAGATTCTAAGAAGACCTGCATATAATCATTTACTCTTCCCCTGGTATCTATATATTACATTCATTTAATGCTGCAGTCTGTGTGCATGGTACTAATTGCACATTTCCACTATTGTGTACTATAGGTATGTAAATAAATAAGTAGAGTTGTCCTCATTTAAATTTTTTCAAGTGCTTTGTTCAGTTCTCATAGAGTGTTTCTCTTCTCTTCCAATGCCTTATTTGCACTAAATTTTAAACACCATGCTTAAGTAAGTATTCTTTTTATCTAATCTTGAGTAGGTGAATGTTTTATAATTGTGATTTTTAAATATATTCTAGATAATGTTATTGCATCCTCCAATTGACAAGACTTTTTTTATTACTTGTTTCTCAGATTATAATGTGATACTTATTGTATTATGATTATAAAAACAGCACAAATAAGCAGCATTTGGCAATGATTCCTTCCAGGTTGTCCCTGGAATTCATGGACTAATTCTTGGAGATTACACCCTGTTGAAATAATTCATTTGACTTAAGTCAGTTGCTGCAGAATAGTACAACATGCATTCGGATAGTGAATTTCATTATCTTTGTTAAGTTACTGTTCATGTTGGTAAAATCAAAATCCATTCAGGCACAGATGACCATTCGATGCACTTTTGAAGGATTCTATTCTACTTTCATCCAAGAAAATGGGATATATCAACATACCATATGGTAAATGGAATCAGCCACAGTATCACACTGCATCTTCTATTATATGCTATTTCACAATATGGCATGCTCAAGTTATTTTCTGATGAACACTGTAACTTATTGATTTGGCAAAACCACTTGCTTTTCTTCCCCTTTCACGGTAATCCCTGTCTTTGCCTTTAGCCTATTTTTATGCCTGAACAAAAGCCTGTGTTTCTTCCTGGAATGCAGCTTTTATAACAGTGTTTAAAAGTAAAATGTAAGCAAAAAGCTGAAATAGCTCCAGATGTGGTAATTCAATGACATGCAGTAGAACCATACGCTGGTCAGAAGAAAATGCCCAGAAAAGATTACATTTTACTTTATCCTAGAAACATGGCATAATGTGAGGGCCTATTGCAGCTTATTGAAAGTTGTGTGACATGGGGGGAAAAGTTATTTCTGAACTCAGAGATAAGAACATTCGCTTCATGAGATTGGTGAGATTTATATAAGCTAATATGTGCAAAATTCCCACAGCTTGGGGCCATGGCACAAAATTGGAGTGTAATACATTCAATAAATATATGTCCCCAAGCCTTTCCCAAGCCCCACATTTGCCTAAGATTTCCCCAACTGATAGGATAGAATCTGGGACTTTAATAACTGAAGCTTACACATAATATAACTGCTTTTATAAAAATTCATTGCCTTGGCATAGTTGACATATAAGTCTCTTGAACAAACCTAGATTTGTTTTTTCTGTGTTATGTCTTTTAAGTTTGAAGACTTAAAAGAAAGTAGGGCCATGCTCATTTGCATTTTGGAAGGTGCTTCAAATTGTGTTTATGGTTAATTAATACAATTATATGGGAATTTTATAGTGCCCAAATGGCAAGACATGTAAAGAAATACTAAAACAGAAGACATGCAACTAACTAGATTGATTAAAAGTACTAAATACTTTGTAATTTAGTAAATTACTGTAAAAAACAAGTAATTCATAAGGTAATTTTGCTTAATTTGGCTAGCAGTATAAATTTATACATTGGTAGGAAAAAAGTAAACGATATGCTTAAGGTAATCTTTTAGGAAAATAAAAATCATTTATGGAAAATTTGCTAACAGTTTTACTGTCTAGCAATGAAAATCAGGTGTGAAATCTACATTTCTGAAATAGTCTTTCTTCTCAATTGTAATTAAAGTGGAGGGAAAATAGACTGTATATTAGAAAGTAAGGCAATAGGCAGATCATTTGCATAGTTGGTGCCTAAAAATAGTATTGGTTTTGTTTTTGTTGTATTAGTGGAGTTGTGGGTTTACAGGAAATCATGCATAAAATACAGGATCCCTATACATCATTCCATTATTAACACTTTGCATCAGTGTGATACATTTGTTACAACTGATGAAAGTACATTTTTAGAATTGTATTAACTATAGTTCATAGTTTAAATTTGGGCTCACTGCGCCATGCAATTTCATGGATTTAAAAAATTTTTTTATTCTAGTACCACAGATACAACCTAAAAAAGTTCCTATTGTAAATGGAATTTTGTTCTTGATTTCTTCTTCTGTTTGCTCATTAGTAGCATATAAAAACACTACTGATTTTTGGGTATTGATTTTTTGTATTGTACCAGTTCGTTGAATCCACTTATTAGTTCTAGTAGTTCTGTGAATTATTCAGGATTTTCTGTATATAGGCTCCTCTCATCTGCAAATAGGGAATATTTTATTTCTTTTCTAGTTTGGATGATTTTATTTTCTTGCCTACTTGCTCTGGCTAGAACTTCTAGTACAATGTTGAATAACGATGGTAATTGTCTTGTAACCGGTCTTAAAGACATGCTTTCAGTTGTTCACCATTAAGTAGGACATTAACTGTGAGTATTTCAAATATACCCTTTACCTTGTTGAGGACGTTTCCTTTCATTCATAGATTTCTAGGTGTTTTATCAAAAAGAGGTACTGGATTTTGTTAAATGCCTTTTCTGCATCTATTGAGATGATTGTATGTTTTTCCCCTTCATTCTGTTAAACTCAAACATTAATTGAATTTATGTTGAACCACCCTTGCACACCTGGGAAAAATCCTACTTGATCATGGTGTATAATTCTTTTAATTTGCTGTTGATGCAGTTTGCTAGTGTTTTAGTCAGGATTTTTGCATCTATATTCATAAGAAATTTTGGTCTGAAAATTTCTTTTCTTGTGGTATCTTTATCTGGCTTTGGTAATGTCAACTTCATAGAATGAGTTAGGGAGTGTTCCCTTCTCTTCAAATTTTGGAAGAGTTTTAGTAGGAGTGATGATAATTCTTCTCAGAATGTGATGCTATCTGTTCCTGGGCTTTTTTCACTGTTGGAAGCTCTTGATTACTGTTTCAGTATCTTCACTAGTTACTGATTCCTTGAGATCTTTTGTTTCTTCTTGAGTCAGCATTCATTGTACATCTCCAGCAATTTGTCCATTTATTTTGGTTATCTAATTTATCAGCATACAGTTGTTCATAGTATCCTCTTCTAGTCCTTTTTATTTCAGAGGAGTTGGTAATAATGATCCCATCTTCATTTCTGATTTTGGTCATTTGTGTCCTCTCTATTTACTTTGCCAGCAGATTAGGTAAAAGTTTGTTAATTCTACTGATCTTTTCTAAGAATCAACCTTCTCTCCTCAAATCTATCAGTATTTGGTCTGTATATGTTGAGGCTCTGCTGTTAGCTGAATATATATTTATAAGTATTACGTTTCCTTGTTGAATTGACCCCTTTATCAATACATAATGACTGTCTTTATCCCTTGTAACCATTTTTCACTTAAAGTTTGTTTTATCTGATATTAGTATGGCTACCATAGCTCTCTTTTGGTTACTACTTGTATGGTATATGCTTTTGCTTCCTTTTACTTTCAACCTACTTATGACTTTGAATTTAAGGTGAGTCCCTCATAAACAGCATATAATTGGGTCATGCTTTTTAGTCCATCCTGCCAATCTCTGCTTTTGACTGGAGAGTTTAATCCATTTACATTTAAAGTCGCTACTGAGAATGCAGGATTTTCTTCTGCCATTTTGCTATTTAGTCTTTACACCTTTTTTGTCCCTTAGTTCTTCCATCAATGCCTACTGGCATATTTATTTGATATTTTGTATTGCACCATATTGAGTCCCTTCACATTTCTTTTCTGGATATATTTCTCATATATTTTCCTTGTGGTTACCATGGGGTTAAAATTTAACATCCTAAATATATAACAATCATATTTGACTTGATATCAACTAAACTTCAGTAGCATACACATACAGTGTTCCTACAATTCCATCACCCTACCTGTTTTTGTACTTGTTACAAAGTATATCTTTGCTCCTTGTATATCCTAAATCATAAATTTATCGTAACTTTTTATGCATTTGCATTTTACCACCAGTAGGAGGTAAGAAGTGGAGTCACATACCAAAAAATACAGTATAATATTATTGGTATTTATGATTATCCAAATGATTGCCTTTACCAGAGGTCTTTATTTCTTTATGTCACTTTGAACAACTTCCCAGTGTTCTTTCAGTCTGAAGAACTTCCTTTAGCATTGCTGCATTTCTTGTAGGGGATGTCTAGTGGTGATGAATTCTCTCAGCTTTTGTTCATACGTAAATATTTTAATCTTTCCCTCATTTTGAAAGAAAGTCTCACTGGATATAAAATTCTTGCCTGGCAATTGTTTCCTTTCAGCCCCTTAAGTATTTTAACCCCTTGCTTTCTTGCCTCCATGGTTTTTTTTTTGTTTGTTTAATTTGTTTTGTCTTTTGGGTGCATGGGCCAGGAAGCAAACCCTGGTCTCTTGCATGCCAGGTGAGCATTATACCACTGAACCACCTTGCAGCCCCTCCGTGTTTTTTTTTTGTTTTTTTAATGAGAAATTTAGCAATTCATCTCTTTGGGACTCCTCTGTATATAACATATTGCTTTAGTCTTGTGGTTTTCATAACTCTCTCCTTGTCCTTTGCATTAGACAGTTTGATCAGTATGTGATGGGGTTTATTTTTCCTCAAGTTTATCCTGCTTGGTTTCTCTGGGTTTTCTGCATGTGCGTATTCACTTCTTTTGCTAAGTTTGGGAAGTATTCCACCATTATTCCTTCGACTATTCCTTCTGCCCTTTTTGCTCTTTCTTCTCCTTCCGGGAACTCCATAATGCATATGCAGATACACTTGAAGGTGTACCAGGGGTCTGTTAGGCAATTTTTGCTTTGTACAATTCATTTTTCTTTCTGCTCTTCAGCCAGATTCATTTCAAATGTCTTGTCTTTGAGTTTGCTGATTCTTCTGCCAGCTCCAACCTGCTGGGAATTTTTCATTTTAGTTTTTGTGGTGTTCAACTCCAGTTGAACTTTATTTCTCTCTATTAAGATTCTCATATTGTTCATTCATTGTTTTGTTGGTATCCTTTAATTCTTGCTGTCTATTATCCTTGAGTATATTAAAGATGATTTTTAAAAATGTTTTGTCTGGTATGACCACACAATGGTCTTCTTCACTGATATTTTCTATATCATAATCTTCTTTCTTTAAATGGGTCATCAGTTCCTGTTTGTCTTGAACTCTTTTGCTGTGCAGTATGCTTAGTTAACATAATATGTTAATTCTGGGATTTATTCCTTGGGATGTTTGTTTCTTGAGTTTGTAAACAGCCCAAGGCAAATACAAAGTGCAGGGTCCTCCCTGTCTTTTCTGAGCCTGTGTCTTGTCCTGGGTTTGTGATTACTGGTAGCCTTAGGAGCTCCCCTATTTACAGTAGTTTGGATGCCCCCTCCACTTTCCAGAAGACAACCTTCTCCCTCTCCTGTGGGTTCCACTACTGGACTTAAACCAGGTTAGCCTTTGCCCTAGGCCATCCACAACAATTGCCTCTTCTACTGTATTCTTTGTCTCAAGCTGCTTTTGCCTGGAGGGCAAATTCTGGGAGGAGGGTGGTATGCTGGCATGTTAGAGAGGAGTTTCCTTCTTCAGTGTTTCCCAGCTGGAACAAGGCCAGCCCCCCCAAAGGGAACACCAGCTGGCTCCAAACTGTACAGAGTGGGGCTGAGGGAGGGGCCAGGAGTGGTGCCAGGTGCCTTGTCTAAGTTTCCCCAAAGCTGCACTTTTTTACCTGCCCAGCAGTGCAGCCCTTCAGCTGTCCTCTGCAGCTCTGAGGAAGCCTACCATCTTGTCTTAAATCTCTTCCTCTCCTGCCTCAGAGTTGGGGCCCCAGTGATGTGAAGTAGATAACGAATACTGTGATCAGTGATCAGCCTGCAGCTTCTGACACCTTCCGATCTTGGTGAAGTGGATTTTTATGTCCCTTTCTGGCACCAGCGAGCTATGTCAGGGGCTGGACCCTATCGCTGCCTGCCAGAAGAGTTGGGGCTGGACAACAGAAACCACCATGTGGAGAGAGCAATTTACTGGTACTTACTATAATTTACCAGCTTCTTCCCTCTGCTCTTCCCTGGAGGCTGAACAGTGTTCTACTGGATTCCTGAGTTTTGAAATAGTTAATTTAGATCATTCATGCCTGTTTCATAGTTGTTCTGGAGTTTTCATATTCAGCCATCTTCCCACAATCAAGAGTACTAGTTTTGAAACAATCCTTAGTGTTATCTTGGTTTGTTATTCAGCCATCCAACCAATGGTTCCTCCAGCCACCACTAACTGAGCACCCCTTAGTGAGCTGGCACAGGGCAATGTGCTTCTCTGCTGGATGAAGCTGTCTTTACCAACATCTCTTCATTATAGGTGGGGGATGTTCAAATTGTTTAACAACTTGTATGGCATGGGAACTAATCACACAAAATGGACATTTCTAAAGGTTAAAGCACAGTTCTAAATGCTTACATACATTATCACAGTTAATCCTCTTAACCACCATAAGGTAAGTACTACTATTATTTCCACTTTCACATAGAAGGAAATTGTGCTCTTGAGACATAACTTGCTCAAAATCACATCTTTTGAAGGTGGAAGAATCGGAATCAGACTCTGGACTTGTGATTAGAGGTCCAGCTAATAACTATGTTATGTTGTTACTTTCCTAACAATACACATCTGCTGATATGCTGAGGTTTAGTACAGTTATAATGTTTGATGGGTACCCTCATTTTTTGACATTTTGCTTGTACAGTTGTTGACTAAATGTACCATATAATTATGCCTCTCATATCTGTCCTTTAACCTTCTTTTCAATCACTAAAAAAGTGATTGCAAAATTTGTTTTCTGATTTCTGAAAATTGCATCAGCTTAAGTGTTTAGAAAAAAAAGTGTTTTGATGATTAACAGCCACAAATCCATAGTTATAGTTCCAAAATTACAAGTTTAAATTGTGCCAGAGAAAAAGACCTGGTTTATTTTACTGAGAAAAATGAACCATGACAGGAAATCTGAAAAATTTAACATCTAAGTCCCTGACTGGTCGTGCCTTACCATTCTACAAATGAAGATGGAAAGACCCAGAAGATTCCCTTGATTTTGCTCAGAGCACCTCACTTAGGTGGAGTTCGGGCAGGAACTAGGCATGTGATCCTGCATGTTTCCTTTGGGTCACATAAAATAGAAAGGAAACCAGATCAATAGTCAGGGGGGCCCTAAATCCAAGTTCTGTCACTAAAAAGCTACCTTCTCTTCAAGTCACTTAAGCTT
The DNA here is from genome assembly GCA_004026745.1 of Myrmecophaga tridactyla. Taxonomy (NCBI): domain Eukaryota; kingdom Metazoa; phylum Chordata; class Mammalia; order Pilosa; family Myrmecophagidae; genus Myrmecophaga; species Myrmecophaga tridactyla. The sequence goes on from PVIY010017216.1 coordinate 43,416, forward strand.
TCTGGTCTCAACTTCCTCATGTGGAAAAAAAGGCTTTTACTATCTGATCTCTTAATCTGCTTCTAATTTAACATTTTATTATTGTGACTTTTACCATATCACAGTCAACTTGGTCATCAGACTGCTGTGATTGTTATTCACTCAGGTTTAACGATATCAATATTTTGATTCAAAATACTGCCCTCATTTGATTTTCTGATGAGTCATTTTTATGCTGAGATATAAATATTGCTTTTTATTTCGTTAACTTTAAGGCATTTAAAAAAATCTAGAATTCTTATCTAAAACTAGGTAGCTTAGAAATGTTTCTCTGCACTTAATAACGGTGATATAATAAAAATTTGATAATATATTTTGGTCACATAGTCAGGAGTAAAATAATAAATACCTGAAGATATTTAGCAACATATTCAAGTCATAACAACTTCATTAAGACTGCTACCAAGGAGTAAGAAATAAAAAAGGCGACTGTGCCGGTTTGAAGATTTTATGTACTCCAGAAAAGCTGTATTTTAATCCTGATTCAATTTTGTGGGGGCAGCCATTTCTTTTAATCCTGATTCCATACTATACAGCGGAAACTTCTGATTGGATTATCTCCAAGCAGATGTGGCGTGCCCAATTATGGGTGTGACCTTTTGATTAGAGATGTGATTCCACCCATTCTAGGCAGGTCTTGATTAGTTTACTAGAGTCCTTTAAAAGAGGAAACATTTTGGAAAGAGTTCAGAGATGACAGGCAGAGGCCATGCAGACATTTGCAGATGGAGACAGAAATAGCCTTGCTAAGCTGCTAAGCAAGGACTCACAGAAATAGACAGAACCTGAAGAGAAGAAATCGCCACCCCCAGCAGATGCTAAGCTAAGAGAAGAAACCTAGGGTTTTGTCCTGCAGCAGCTAAGTGAATGCCCATAGACACTGGCATAAGAAGCTTAAAGCAACAAAACCAGGAATAAGGGCCAGCAGATGCCAGCCATGTGCCTTCTCAGATCACCTTTCCTTGGGCCAAGGTATCTTTCTCTGGATGCCTTAGTTAGGACATATTTATAGCCTTGGAAGTGTATACTTGTAACTTATCAAATTCCCTTTTTCAAAGCCCTTCCATTTCTGGCATATTGATTTCTGGCAGCATTAACAAACTAATACAGTGACCAATGGAAAAATTTAAGGACTTAAAACACCTTTAAAAAATACAATGAAGATTATATACTATATAACTAAAAGCACAAAGAGAATCTCTTTTCTGGAAATCCATTCGATTTTAATACTCTTAGTTATTCCAATTAGTTTTCCCAAAGAGAAAAATATTTCAGTAAGGGCTCACTGAAATATAATGTCCTTATAGATGGCCAAAACCATACTAAAATGAAGGGACTTATAGATTCACTGCAAAATCTATTAAAACACAACTTTAGTTTTAAAGAATCTCTTTATTAAAATTGTACTATTTACTATGTAATATTGGTTCCAGTGAAGGAAAAGTGTTGATTAAAGTAATAATGATAATATTAATAATATATACCTACATCATGTTTACCATGTAAAAGCACTGTTCTAAGTTATATATAAAAACACATTACATTTGATGTAAATTTATTTCAATATCTATCTGCTTAAAAATGTTTTAAGTAATTTACAGAAGTCTTAAAAAGATATTTTATTTTCATTATTCTAAATAAATATTTTTATTTTCATAAAAACTGATAAATGGAAGGTTGTATACTTCCTAAATTCTTTCATGCAAATATCTGTATCTAATTGCTCTGCTTGATATATACCATAGAATCTAGAGGTGTCAGAACTGCAATCATCAGTGCTAACAAAATGAGAGCATTTTGCAAATGAAACAATGGAGGGCTGCAGATGTGAAAAGTCTCTCAATGTCATCCAGTTAATTTGGGGCAAAGTTAGACCCACCTCTCCTCACTTACAGCCTTGAGAATTTTTCACGCAAGCGTTGCATTCTAAGAAGAATAAACAGCCTCCTCAGAATAAGTCTTTAAAACCTAGCAGATGACAAAAACGTTCCATTTTCTATCTAAAATACTATGTAGCAGATTATTTCAAAGAAAATAGCAAAATTACAATGCAAAGAATCAGCTCAGGGATTCAAGAGCTCTTGTCCAGTGTCCCTTGTGCCACCCCCGCTCCCAGACCCCCACAGCCCCGCTTCTCATTTCTCTGCTTTTACCTGGTCCAACTCCCTCATACTCTTGTCTGGAGGCACTGCTGGCATATATAATGCCTTTCGGTAAATTTTTTAAAAGGCACCCCTCTGGGTAGTTGAATTTGAATAGGCACCCCTCTCTGTGCTATTTGCAGCCCCTCAGGCATGAGATGACTTTGTGCCAAGAAAATGCACCTCTCTTCCAGAAGGATGTAGATGCCCCACAGCACAGTGCTTAGAGAGAAGAATATCAGCTGGTTTTCATTACCCTACTTTCTTGGCAGGGTAATCCACAACTGTACAACTCTAAGCAGTGATCTAACTTTTGAATTGTTGTCTGGCTCATGAGTTCCTCTGAGAATTGGAAGGAATTGTTGCCGTGGTAGAGACCTCTGCTGGACTTCTCTCCACTCTCAGAGGATGAATGCTTCTACACCTTGTTGAAAGATAACATCTCCACCTTTGCCTTTTATCTCATGTCCTCCCAGCTTCAATCAATGTAGTTTGCTTAGTTACTGTCTTCTTTTTCTGTATACTGACTCCTTTCTAGCTTATAATTATTCTGTAGCAGAGGCTGGTTAGCTGTTCACCAAATCCTCTTCCCTCTCTTGCTGGGCATACAGATGGACCATGTTTTCCAGCCTCCTTACAGTAAGGCATGCTTTATAACTGAGATCTAGCAAATTCGATGTGGGTAGAAATGAATAAGCTACATGCAAGCCCGGCCTATCTGGCTTCCTATGAAATCTTCTGTGTTCTCTGTTTTCCCTCAAGTGCAAAGGATCCAGTGGAGCTCTCAGGGCCAATGGGGATGGTAGGGCCACTAGATCGAAGTAACTGAGATCCCTGCACAACTGTAGAGTTGAGTACCTATGCCAGCCCCCACTGGGCTACAGCATAGGTAAGTTTCTTCAGTTAAGTCACTGATATTTGGTAGTTATTTGTTACAGCAGTTGGTCTACCCTACATGATACATATGTTCAAGCCTCTTGCACCCTAAAACCAAAATTAAACATCTTTTGAGTGCATGGCCCCATCCCCAAGCCCCAGTTACTAATTTCTCTGTTTTCACCCCTTCTCAACTGATCTTCTTAAAAATAAGCATCATCGTAGGTCACTGGACAGTCCACATTCCGGTTTTTGCTAGGCTCTAGGGAGGAATGGCCAACCATCAGAAGCAGCTATCCTCTGTGTGGCACAGGGGATTCACTGAAGTCTTCCTTCCTTACTCCCTAAAATATTGAGGCTTCAGGAAAAATGAAACACAGCTACAGCTTATGAAAATTTGGGAGATAATCATTTAATTTCTACCTTTTAACATTGGTATCTTAGAATTGAATCAGGTTTCTCAGTTTGAGATGCCTTCCTTAACACTGGAAAAGAATACATGGAGTTTGTTTATCATCCTTAGTCATACTGCTACAAGCTATTCCTGAAAGAAAAATAAGTTTCCAGAGACTTACTGCATTTGGGTTCACAAAATCCAGCATGAATTGCTTTAAACTATATGACTTCCCCTCGAGAGCCCAGACTTTCATCTAAGATAATACATGTAGCTGATTTTTTTTTGAAAATGTATGCACTACACAAAATTACCTCATTATTTGAGATTAACTTGGCATTCCATCTGCTTTCTCCCTCCTCCTTAGTGGATAACAATGCAAAGAGGTGGGAAGGATGTTTACTTTTGAGATTAGAACCACCTGTTATGATGAATTTTGAGTTGGTGTTAAGATAAGGAGGTTCACAATAAAGTAGAAAATGGAAGGAAATACTACTGTAGATATTCAGAGACTATAGTTAAAAAATGAGGCTTGAAAACCAACATCCTCCAAAAAATGTATTATAGAGAATATATCAAATTGCAGGGTGTGTATTAGCACAGCTGTTCATCATAACAAAGACTAAGAACAAAGAAGCGTATTTGGGTGGTATTTTACCTTGGATCTACTTCTGTTTGGGAATAACCTAATACAACATTAAAAAGAAAAATGAATTTGCAAGGCTTTGCATTGACAGTAATAATATTGGAGGCTAATATATGGTTGGGAGAAGGTAGCAAGTTATTGTAAAGTTTTCAAATCATACAGATTCAGATTCTCTCACTATTGAAGTGAAATGTAGGTCTGCTGTGAGGTTCATTAAACAATTTAGACCACCTGACCACTTAGTGCTGTGCAATGGAACTGTAGTGATTAGATGATGTCACCGGCAGATAGGGAAGCTGGTTATCACTGCCCAGCGACCACTCTACACTAAAGAAGTGGTAATGTGCTTGTTGCGTACAGTCAAGTCATTTCTGTTACTGTCTCTAGATGGACAGCTATAGAGTAGTGGAACACAGCAGAGGAAATGTGTGCTTGTTCGTGAACATAAGGGAATTACTGTATTTGGGATTTTAAGGGTTGCCTTCTAGATGGCAGGAACCCCATCTAAAGTATGCCATATAGGGTAGAAAGCATAAGGTTACCTGTGAATGTAATGCAGCAGATGTAGTGGGACTCTATATATGCTATGAAGGCCAGAGTTTGCTACCTGGTTCTCTCTCTTCCGAGAGGAGCAACCTGGGAATGTTACTGTGCAGGTTATGAACCGCTTTGATTTTGTTCTCTTCCGTGTAAAATAGCAATAGCAATAGCAATACCTGCCTCACAGGTGTGCAAGTTACAAATATACATAGTGCTGTTTGCAAATGTTTAAATAACTTTCACTGAAACAAACATTAATTCATTTAATACAATTGGCTAAATATGTATTGAGAGGTTTATGTGTTCTCATTATCGAATTAGAAACGATAAGAGATTTTAATAAGTGGTTGACCCCTGGTCTCATGAAATTATATCTAATTGGGGAGCCAAGACATTCTCAGGAAGCAATGCAGATTAATATAAAATCATACGTTATTAAAATGAAAGTGAATTGTAAACGATGAATAATACAAAATGAGAGGTAGGACTGAGAACTGGGTTAAATATATTCTTGCACAGGTGATACAAAATATTAGTTAAGGAGCAAAATAAAAATTTTAAAATGCCTATTCAAGTTAAGTTCTTTTAGATTTACCTTGATGCTATATTATCAGTAAGATAGGTTTGGCTGCATGTGAAAGAAAACATAAAGAAAGAACAACTGAATTTCTGAAATAATAACGTATTTCTCTTTCACACATGTGCAAAGTCTGGATAGGGAATCCAGGGTTGAGAGTGCCTCTTCTCATTGTGAAACCCCAGGTTCTTTCTGTCTTGATGCTTCAATTTCCATGGTCCTGCCATATTGATGTTTCCATTTCCAACTGTACCTTATTGTCCATGTTGGCTGCTAAAGCTCCAGCCATGCATCTGCATTCTAGGCACCAGGAAATAGGAAAAGGGAAGAAGGGCCTCTACCATCTCTTCTAAAACTATATCCTAGAAATAACAAACTGTATTTCCATATACATCTCACCATCAGAGCTTGGACATTTGGCCACAGCGAGATGCAAGGGCTTCTTGGAACTGGAGTCTTTAAGCATTTATTAGAAGAGAAAAAAAGAATGAATTCTGAGGGTGGGGGGAGTGGCAACCACAAATCATGGTTAAGCTTGATTTCTATTTTTTATTTCCTTCTGTAGGTAGAAAACTGAAATATATGCATAAAAGATAATGGATAAGGAGAAAACAGATCTAAGCTCTCCTACTGGCTCTGCTGCTGATTAGGTAAGGCGGCTGCATCTCTCTGTATTTCCTTTTTCTATCTGTAAAGTGAGTGCTAGATTCCTTAACTGATTTGAAATTCTGTAAATTCTATCCTGGGTAAAAGAAGCCTGATGAAACTGAACCCAGTGACTTTATGAATAGAAAAAAGTTTCAAGAATCTAATACTTTAAAAGATTAGATCTGGTCGTCGATCCAGAGGAAGATTTAGAGTCCCACAGTCACGAATGGAGGACTCTCCTTCCTCAGCGATTTCCGTCCTGGTTTGCCATGCTGGGTCAGCCAGTGGACACTGTCATCCAGAGGTTCTTGATTTGATGCTCCATGAACCTCTGCAAGGAGAAAGTTTTATACAGCAAAGTCTGGTGGCTCTCATTCATTTTGGCAGGTCGCCTAGGGAAAGCAGGGGAAAGATCTTTACCCTGGTCCTACTCTCATGACATTTGGCAAAGTATTCAACTTCTTCAGGTTTTCCTTCAGGCATTCTTAACAAAATATTGTAACACAGAGGTTTCTCTGCCTACTGCTCAGGGGGTTCACAAATATTTTTTAAGTTCTCATGTGCCAGACAGGTTGCTCAGGTGGACGATAAAATGGCCACTGAAAGATCTGGTGAAACACGTGGAGCTCCCTTAGGTGAAAATTCCAGTAGCA